>VDFB02000003.1:9941558-10055407 GCA_007258455.2 Sequoia sempervirens
ACGTGCAAATCATGTTTGAATTTTATAAACAAAGTTGTATTTGTATTGTTGAACTTTATGGATGATGTTTTGAATAATTAATTTAATTATTCAAGTTTAGAGGGAAGTGATTTAATTAAACTATTATGTTTTAATAATTTAATTGATTGATGGGAATAGGGTAAATAAGCGACATAATTAAATATTTGATGTTATTTAATTAATCAGGAGGAATAAATTTAGATTAGGAATTTATTAAATAAATGAAATTTATTTAATTAGTCAAAAATGATAAAAAAAATTGAATTAATTAAATAATGTAATATTATTCAATTAATAGATGAAATTAGGGTTTTTGATGTAATTGATGTGAAATGCAGTGATATTAAGTGATAATGATGTTGATGATGAGAAAATTTCATTTAGGATGTGTGATAAGTGTTAGGTCTTTTTTACATGTCTGCATTTTGCCCCTCTTTGAGACAAAGTACAGGTTGCTTTGTTTCAAAGAATTTGATTTTATGATCAAGATTTGAAAAAATTTATGTGCCCTGCTATGCCTCGACGGTCAGTGGAATGATGGTTGGATGATGGGCTGCCTCCTCGAGAGGTTGGCTGAAAAATCATATTTTTGGGTCAGGCTCTCGACAATGTTTTATTTTAGTTTAGATGCTTAGAGGATAAAAAATTAAGCTTATAGGACCCTTGTTGATAGCTCACATGTTCCTGGGAGTTCCTAATTTCAACCTAGGAGGGTTTCTTATGTAAAAAATTAGGGTTTAATTCTCCTCATTTGAATTATGAGCCTATAGTAATTTCTTGCCTCTGGATTTCATGATTTGTCAATTTTTGAGGTGCTATGGTGAGGATTCGAGGAGCCCCACATCGTGCAGATGTGGTTCATGAGTTTAGGTGGTCTATTGGCATCGGTGTGCTGGTATGTACCCTTTCCTTTCTTGTTTTTGTCTTTTCATTTTTGAGTAATTAATGCATGAAAACAAACTAGGTGATAGTGATAATTTCATGTTTTATTCACTTTTGAATCGTTTCTACCACTTTTTTAATTTTTGAATGGACCACTTTTGAGTTTCTTGCACACATTTAATTTAAATGTTCGCTCTTGTTGTAAATGTTCGCTCTTGTTTATGCTTTTGATTAAAAGCTTCGCTATTGAAATTTTCATGAAAATAACCACATTTGTGAAAATTGTTCACTCTTGGTAAAATTGTTTGCTTTTGTTGTTTGGAAAACTTTTGAGTTTCCCTATTGCTTTCAAAAAATTAGTGACCACTTCTGACTATTTCTACCGCTTTTGACAAAAAAGTCACCGCTTTTGACAAAAAGTGATTGCTTTTGCTATTTCTAGAATTTTGAGCCAGCTTGTTTGTTGTCTTAGGTTCGTTTAGTGTTTTCGTAGAAAATTATTAACGTCGTGGGTTGAATGTTTGTAGGCAAATCTCAAACCGCTTATGTCAAGGGAGCAACAGTCGGGTGCATTTTTTTATTTGATTGTCGGTTTTCACGAGTTGGAGCGAGATGTTATGGGGTTACGACACATTTGCTAAATGTCGACTATCAAATGCCACATAGCGATGATGACCGACCTTGTGGAGCAATGGAATTTTGAGACATCATCCTTCACTTACCTACCAACGATGCCACCATCACCTTAGAGGATGTATGGAGGATCCTCCATGTATTGGTTCATGGAGAGCTGGTGACCTATTATGTACGATAGGGTACACATGTGATGTGCCGAGTGCTTGGTGTTAGGAATCTTTGGGTCTGATAGTCAAAGATAGAATTTTCTCCCTTTGTTGGAAATACAGATCCTATTTCCCTCGTTCTATGTGCTTTGGTCTCGAGGCTCATCATTCTTGATCGGTGAGGTAGACAATTCCCAGTTGGTTGGGGCATATGCATTGAGTAGATGTTTGAGCATGGTACTAGGTATGCATGGGGCTCGTGTCTCCTTGAACATCTTTATAGAGACATGCATGAGGTCGCCTACTGAGGAGATAGTTCCATTTCTGCTAGGGTCACTCTACTTCATGTATGGGCCTGGGAGCACATCCTAGTTACTAGGCCTGATGGTATTTTGGATCGAGATCTAGAGGATCTATATTCCTATAGATATGGTGACTTTCTTCATTATACTTGGCCTGGTCAACTACATTACCGACGTCGTGTTATATATGATATGATTGGTTTTGTGTGGAGGTCGTGGTTAGACTGTGATGCATGGAAAAATGATCAGGAGCAACTTCCATTTTGTAGATAGACTCGGTGGTTGATCGACTGAGTGCATTCTTTGTTAGAGATATATCTACCTGATCATGTTCTTCACCATTTTGGTGAGCAGAAGATTCGCTTTGGGGATGATTACCAAGCTCGGTTTGGAAGGAGCACCTGAGAGGTCAAAGTGTGGGGTTTACAGGATGATTGTGATGTTGTTGTTGTGAATTTTAGATAACTTGTCCCCTTTGGATTGGGGTGGCTAGTTGGACATGCAGATCCTGGGACCACACCAGACTATGATAAGTGGTAGGCTAGGAAAATTCCTCTCCACTTTACAAATCCTGTTGGTGGTGTGCTAGTTGTTGGGAGAACAGGTATCACTTGCCGCAGAGGGGAGAGACAACAACTTCAGATAAAAAAATTGATTTTTTTTTTTGTTTTGTGCACAAATTTTGAGATGAAATATGTGCATTCATATTGATCTATATGCCTGTGCGACATCATTTAAGGTTTCCACGACGTCTCTTGTGTGGTGACATCTTAATTTTAAGAAGGCTCTTATTCTGGCATGTTGGTTTTCTTTGTCGCATTGTTGATGGAAAACTTTTGATTCTATATATATATCAACTACAACATCAACATTAGGAGCTCTCCTTGCACAACATAATGAAGAAGGAAAAGAGAGCTATATATTATATCAGTTGTACATTAGTAGGGTATGAACTTAATTATACTTTCGTTGAGCGTGCATGTCTTGTCATTATCTTTGCTTCACAAAAGCTTTGACATTACATGTTAAATCATCAAACCAAGCTCATAGTGAAGATAGATTCCCTAAAATATCTACTCAACAAAGTGGCTCTTACTGGTAGAAGCAACTTGACAGAGCTAGACAGGATGGGCATCAAGATCAACAAGATGATCCTATGCAGCAAGATCAAGCATAGGGTCCCCCTTCACTTGGTGATGCAACGATGACAGTGCAAATAGCATAGTTGATTTTTTCCAAAGATGCAAAGATTGTGCGGTGATAGGCCGCAGAGGCACATGTTACCATTTTGACTATGGAGTGGGATGCCACTAGATAGGAGAGGGATGAAAATTGATAGGAGCTAGCGACAGAGGGTCAGTAGAGATAGTCTGCAGAGATTTCCTTGGTCGCATCGCTTCTTATGGATCAACATTAGGCTGAGTGAGAGCATCTGGTACAGAAGGTGACATACTATCAGACACTTTACGAGGCCTTTGTACCTAGAGCTTAGCGGCAACCATGCTTTGGAGAGCCTAATACAGCTATAGGTGCAAAGTCAGGTGAGCACTCAGTCAGATGTTCCCTTTTCATGTCTCAACCATCCCCTCATCACAGTGAGCACCAGTTGAGGTCTCCACCTTAGGATGACCAACAAGGCTGAGTTGTTTTTGATCTTTATGATGTACTTTATATCAGAGACTTTGTAGACATGTTTTGTATATTCATCGGCCCATTTGAGGCTCGTATATATGTATTATTTTTGTATATGATATCACAGATGTTTACATTATGATGTATATGACATTTTCATTTTTTGATGATATATGAGATATACCATGTTTTGATTCAACTTTATTATGAGATGATGATGTATGCTCATGTTCATGTTTTTTGTACCTTTCTAATGTATGCATATGATGTGGATGGATGGATGATCTATATATCTATATGATATATGATGTTTTATTATGTATATGATGGATGTTGATATCTTATATATGCAATGGATGATTATACATGATACATGATATTTTTATTGCTTTACTATGATCATGATATGTAATGATGAAATTGTGGAGGTAGGATGGTGTTGTTAGTTAGAAGAAATGTTGGATGATGGATAGAAATTTGATGTTGTTTGTTATTGATGAGTTTTTATTTTTCTTTGCATAGAGGCTTCACATTTTTAACAATCCTTTTTGATGTAGCAAACAAACACGATGCACCAGGGTATTAATAACCAAGGTGGCTTTGTATCCATTTTGTGGATTTTGACTTGGCATACAAAGAATATTCTTTCTCATACTAGACATACGAAAATCTTGTTAGGATATATGGTTGGGTTGTGTTAAAAATTTTAGACCATTTACACATAGAGGTATAAAATACCTAACATTCAATTGCTACATGAATTGTCTCAAAACAACTTCCCTACACTAAACAAAGCAAGTATTTGTCGTGGTAGTATCAAAAAAACATCTTACAAACATATCTAACAAAAAATGATTGTTAATACCACCATTCCTTCTTCTCTAAATCCTCATAGACATCCTCGAGAGATCTTGGGAATGTGGTATTACAATAAATCAAAAAAGATAAGACTGTAAAAAGATAAACAAAGTTGAAGTATCACTTGCCATATCTATTTTGAGGTTTTAGGTTGTTATCCGGTGTTGATGATGTATATTGTAGGAATGTTTTATCCATTAAGACACATCTCAAGATGTTGTTGGTGAATTTGTCAATAGATAGGTAGTTAACACTTTGGCATCATTTTCACTTGATAGTTTTCTAATCATTTTGATCTTTACTTTTGAATTTTTTATTTTGATGTTTGTTTTGTTTATTGTTTGTGTTGTCAAAGGGTGAGTGTGATGATTTATTTATTATGGATGAAAAGTTTATTGCGGTTGATGATGATGGCAATAAGACCTTTTTGGTTTTTTGAGTTTATATGATGCTATTTTTGTTGTTTTCAGGGGATCAACCTAGGTCCTTAAGGGCTCATCAAAGATAATCCTTTCCTATGTTGTACATGTAGAGCCTCGTAGTTCGCTTGGTTTGATAAGAACATGTTTTTTGATCTTTTCTATTTTTTGAATGTTTTGAATGTTTTGAATTTTTTGACTAAGTTGAAAGAAAGAATGATAGATATCTAAGGGGATTGACCTAAGGCCCCAGGGGCTGATAAGCCTTGCCTACATTATACACGCAAAGACCACATAGTTCGATTGTGTTGACTCAAAGCATAACATGTTTTTGGGATTTTGATGTTTTTGAATTTGTTTTGATTTTTGTTTGTTTTCTAGATGTTTTTTATTTTGATAGTTTTCAACCATGATGGGACGTACAAGGATCTAATCCACTACCAGTTTTAGGAAGTTTCCCCAAGTTCGAGGCAAGATTACCTTCATTAGGAGAGACAGATGTTGATGGTGTGACAAGGTTTAACACTTGATTAGTTATTGAGCCATGGTTGGTGTGCACATTTTATTATGGGACAAATGGGTGGATGCTCCAGATAGTGTTGATAGATAACAACGCAAGTCTTATTCAAACGTAGTGCTTATTTTCTAGGTTTTCACTACAGTACCTATTCTAGAAGCACCGCAAAGTGGTTTTCACTTAAAGACCATTTTATTTCTCTTTACTATTTTTCTTGATTTTTTTTTATTTTTTATTTTTTATCTCTTTGATTTTTTTTGGATTTTTACCCTTTTTCCTGGGGTGAATATGATGTGCTTATGTGAAGAACTTATTGAGGTGGTTGTTGTTCAGTGGTTCGACTAAAGGTACTCCTTCAAGAGTAACCAATTGATGGCTACAAAGCCATAACTTGTTGTGATGATGAACATACCTAACTAGTTGGGTTCAAACTTAACTTTTCCATCTTGATTCAGTAGTACCTTCTGATTCTTTTTGAGTACCAAGTCACCAATCTAAAAGTTTCTATTTTTGATCCTTTTATTGTAGCTTTGTTTGAGCCAATTATGATAAAATTGCAGATGGTTTAACATGCTCAAATACCTTTCATCTAGGAGTTCCAACTCATTTAATCTAGACACCCAATACTCTTCATTGCTAACCATGCCTTTTAGTGATATTCGCAATGAGTGGATTTAAAATTTGATAGGTAAGACAACTTCAGATCTGTAGACCAAGGAAAAAGGTGTGGACCTTGTAGGTGTACGAATACTAGTTCGGTAAACCCATAGGGTTGGGTTTAGTTACAGATTCCAATCATGGTCAGCGTCATTAACAGTCTTTTTTAGTATCTTCAGTATGGTTTTGTTAGATGCTTTAACCTGACCATTTCCTTGGGGATAGAAGGGCCTGGAGAATATGTGTTGGATATAAAACTTGGAACAAAGCTCTTTGACATCTTGGTTTTTAAATGGGGTTCCATTGTCCATTATGATGGTTTGGGGAATTCCATATCGACATATCAAATAATTCAAAATCAACTTGCATATATGTTTACCAGTGATGTATATTAATGGAATTACTTCTATCCACTTTGTGAAGTACTTTGTTGTGGTAATAATGAAATTATTCCCATTGGAAGAGGTGAGAAAGATATTACCTACCAAGTCTAATCCCCACTGTGAAAAATTCCATGGTGTTGTGATAGGTCTTAGCTCTTGTGTTGGTGTGTGAATGAGGTCACTGTGCTGCTAACATTGGTGACATTTTCTTGTGTAGGAAATAGCTTCTTTTTCTATTGATGGCCAATAGTATCCTGTCCTTAGTAACTTTTGTGCTAGGTTAGGTCCACTAGAGTGGGACCCACAAACACCTTTTTGTACCTCTTGTAGGGTGGTTTTCACTTCTTCTATGTCAATACATTGGAGTAACGTACCATCTAAACTTCAACAATATAAGGTGTCTCCTAGGATTGTGAATCGAGAAGTCCTACGAGCAAAGGTTTTCTTTTGGGTGGTTTTCAAGTGAGGGGGTACAATACCATGTTGGATATAGTCAAACGTATAATGATACCATGGCGAGTTAGGACCAACAACAACACACACTAGTTTTGATTCTGGGATATCGAATGCTGATATTAAGAGTTGCTTCACAAGGAATTCATACGTAGAAATGTTTTGTGGGATGTCGAGGAGCTACTCTATTATTGATATGAGGAACCTGTTTAAAGGTGATGGTGAAAAAATATTGTTTGAAACTATCCACCATTCTCTTATATGGCAGCACCTTGTCATCCTTTATTTGATACTCATCATTTAATTTCCTGATTACCAATTGAGATTCTCCATAGACCTACAGTTCCTTTATCCTCCATTCGATTGCTATTTTGAGTCCTGTGATTAGTGCTTCATACTCTGAGATGTTATTTGTGCATGGGAAAGCAATTTTGTAAGCCTTAGGTATAGTATGTGAGAAATAATATACCTGCTCCTGAGCCGCATTGAGTATGGGACCCATGAAAGTACAAGGTCCAATGACTTGTCTATTCTGTGAGCAGTATGCTTTCATCTAGGAAGTCTATTGTGAGAGGCTGGTGATCTTCCATTGGTGCTTTTGCTAGTTGATCTACTATGATCTATCCTTTGATGGCTTTCCTATCTACGTACTCAATGTTAAATTCACTCAGTATCATCACCCATTTAGCAATCCTGCCTGCTAGAGCTGCTTTTTCTAATAGATACTTTAGTGGATCTACTTTTGAGATCAATTTTACTTGTCTGTTCAAGATAGTGTCTCAAATTTTGTGCCACAAAGACAATAGAGAGACATGCTATTTCTATGGGTGAATAGTTTAGTTCATGGCCCACCAGTGTTCGGATGATGTAGTAGGCTGCTCTTTCCTTGTTATTATCATCTAACTGTGCTAAGAGAGTTCCTAATGTTGCTTGTGTTGTAGACACAGAGTATCATTGCTTTATCTAGAATAGGTGGCATTAGTACTAGAGGAGTGAGTAGATACTCCTTGACTTGTTGGAATGCTTAATCACATCTACCATCCCATTTGAATGAGGTATCTTTGTGTATCAGATGGGTAAAAGGATGACACTTATTTGCCAACCACGTGATGAATCACCTGATGGATTGTAGTTTCCCTTGTAAAATTCTCAGCTTCTTCAATTTCTTGGGAGGAGGAATTTCTAATATGTCTTTTACCTTTACAAGATCTACTTCGATGCCTCTTCTTAATACTATGTATCCTAGTAGTTTCCCAGATGTTACTCTGAATACACACTTTTTCGGATTGAGCCTCAAGTTATACTATTTGATCCTGTCAAACACTTTTACAAGGTTGGTCAAATGGTCTTCTCTTTTGATGGACTTTTCTAGTATTTCATCTGCATAATCTTCCATAGTTGTATGTAGCATATCATGAAATATTGTAGTCATCGCTTGTTGATAGGTCACCCCTGCATTCTTTAGATCGAATGGCATGATGTTCTAGTAGAAGGTCCCCCATACACAAGTGAATGATGTTTTATTTTGATCATTAGGAGATATATTTATCTAATTATATTTGGAGAAGTCATCCATTAGTGACAACATTTCATGCCTTGCGATTAGATCTACGATCATATCAATGCTCAGAAGAGGAAAGTCATCTTTTGGGAAAGCCTTGCTTAGATCTCAGAAGTCCATACAGATTCTTATTCCCCTAGTGATATTTGATACTAGTACTAGATTTGAGATCCATTCTGGATAATCAATTGGTCTAATGAAGCCTACATCTAGTAGTTTCTTCAGTTCTACTTTTATCAAAAGTGCTATCTAGGGATGCATCTTTCATAGCTTCTGCTTGATAGGTTTAGCTCTAGGAAATATGACTAGGTGGTGTATGACCAATGCTAAATCTAGCCCTGGCATGTTTGCATATTGTTGAAACACAACAATCTTCTGAGAGGGGGGGTGAATCAATAGATACGTAAACTTTCGTCTTGAAAAAAATTGTGCAAACTCAAACCTTAAACTCAAATGTGCAGATTAAAACATGAAAAGATATAACAAATACATGCACATAAAAGATCAACACATAACACCAAATATACATGGAAAACCCAAGATGGGAAAAACCACGGTGAGAAATGTTGCTAGGATCTATTGTCCTAATCTAACCTCACAAGCAATAATGTTTTGTTACAATTTTTAAGGGCACCAACCCTAAGGAGACACCAATCCCCTACTTTGAGCACCAACTCAGTATAAATAAGGCAACAACCTCTACAGTATTAAAAGCTCATATATGCATAAAATTGGTTCTACACAACCTTATAATGCATCAATACATTCAATACACAATTTCCACTCTCTCTGCTCACTCTCTTTCAACTATGATCAACTTCGAATGTTATTCAACACTCTATAAAATTGACTCATTAAATCACTTACACACTTCACTCTACTTTGTTACCCTCTTTCAAAAAACTAAACTATTTTCATTTATGATCTGCTCTTTTATAACATTCTCTACCTTCACTATCAAGCAACATCAAACTAGGGTTTTCATGTTGTCTTATCATTTTTCTGTGCAATAGATCCATATACAATATCTGTGATTTTTCTTGCCTTAGTACCACCATTTTACCCAATAAGCAATAAGACCTTTGTTGGACAGTTACCTGGTTATTAGTGCAAAAATCTCCATTCGCCCATCCTTTTACTAGAATCGATTTGATCCTCTGATTGTCGACTTATGAATCAGTTCCATTCACTTGTACATATGTGTCATTGAATTTTGTATTCACACCTTCAAACCCTTTCTTTAATGTTTAAAAATGTTGAAAAAACAAATCGCATGTTGATTCACAATGAAGATGTGAAATCAACCAGTAGAAATAAGCCACGTGTCAACCCTTTATTCATCCTCAAATCCACACCATAAGTCTGCACATGTCACTGTCTATCCTTATCACCTCTCAACTAGGTCCCACACTATCAGCATGTTGGAGGGACTCAAAAATGACTCCCATCGATAAGAAGTGGTCTCGTTGATATACCTTGCTGCATTGATTAGGTGGTCCCCACTGCCTACGTATCACCACATGTCATCATGCGACGTCACCTTCCACTATCGCTTTTTTCCACGTGTCAAAATATTATTCGATTTTCCTTCATGCCACGTGTCACAATCTTATTTCACCTCAAAACTAAACTTCAATTCATCCACCTTTTCATTATATTGAAGGGATGTGAGAATGAATCCCATCAAAATTTTCTTGTCTCTTCGATGAAGTGCTTATCAGAATGTCGAAGGGACCAACTATCCTATTCTATCGATATTCATATGTCTCCTCGAGATACCTTGTAGCTATCGTTGTGTCAAAGAGACTCTTAAGACTGTCTCTTTGAATTTCCACTATCACCTCGATGCGGTTTCATCGCTCCATCGACAAGACTCTGAATATTCTTACTCTGATATTGTGTTGTCTCTTCGATCAAGTGAAGACAAATATTTCTTTTGTGACTTAGGAAACATTACAATTGTTGAATATTTGTTGGGACAATAATAGCTAGGTGAAGGGGTCGGTTCCCCAAACGACTCCAAAGGCATTAATCGTAACTTATGTGGCCGATTACCTCCAGTAGGAAGTCAACGAAAAAATAGAAAACTTGTTAGAGCACCATGAATGCAAAGACCTTAGGGTTTATTTGCAAACCCTAGTTTTGATTAAGAGTAGAAATAAATTAATTTTGAGCACATCCTTCAACCTCTAAACCTGCAATTTATGTTTCTAAGAAGCTCTTAGAAAACCCACATTGAATTTGGAATTTGATTTCTCTTTCAAACACCTAGAAGAACCTTCTGCAACATCATGTAAATATTACATGACAATAATGCAACATTTGAGCAATTTTACAACATTTGCAGAAACATGCTTCTTTCACCAACAACCTGTACCAGTGCTTTCGAAACCTAATCCACATCTCTTTGTCATCATGCCACTAGACTTCCTTGTATGATATCTCCTTTTGACATCAATGAAAATAATATGCCAACGCATATTTCCATGCAAATTTTATCTTTGTTTCATTGATAAATATTGATAAGTTCACCTTTTCTTCAGGATCTAGTGATGTTGCATGGTATGTGATTTTGGGTGTTTTTTGTTGTGCCCACATTGATTGGTTTGGCTTCTTCAACTAGGAGTGTCGACTTCTCTTGATATTCAAAAATAGGGAGATTGAATCCTCCATCTTTGGGTGCCTTGGAGAGGTTTTCACCCTTAGATTCATCCTTTATTTTTCTCTTTTTTAGGATCTAATAGAGCCACATCGTGGTTTTCCCTAGGGGATCTCATGTTGATTTTTACATTGTCCTTTTAAATTTTGTGACTAGAGGACACAATATCCCCTCCAAAATATGCTTGTTGTTTGAGTTCCATGACAAACCATGCTTTATGATCTCCTAATGGTATATTGATTCAAAGTACCATCAACTCTGCAATAGCTTCATCATTTTAGAATTGATCCAAAATAGGCGTATGGTGTTGTTGGTCCCAATCTATTAACTGTGGGTAGTAGAGGGGTAGGTTGTCATTGTTATCTGTAAAGCTTATGAAAGTTTTCAAAATGGTCAAATATGGCTTTGGCATCATTCTCCCATTGGGTATCTAATTCATCGTTGCTAGAGGTGACAAAGGAAGGAGAATCACATTCATACTCATTAGAGTTTGTTTCATAAGTACAGTCTTTGAATGTAGGTTTGCTAGGTCGGGTAGGGAATATACTTATGCTAAATCTTTCAAATGAGTCCTCAATGGGTAAAGCATTGTCTATAAGATGGTAGATATCCAATGTCTTAACGTCAGTAGAAGGAGCTCCTTTCTTAAAAGAGGTATGTCCAATGTTTGGAGTAACCATGTTTATCGAACCATAACCTAGTCCCATGTTATTCTTTCTTTGTTTCATTATAATAGGTTCCCATCTACCTTATTTATGCCACCCAAGGCCACCTTTTCTAGTGCATCCCATTTGTTTAGAAAATTGATACCCTTTATTGCTAGGATCAATGAGAAGGGGTTGTAGATGTTCTAGTTCTTTTTGGTCCTCTTTGTAGATCATTGATGAGAGGTCCTCTTTGAATATTTCCTCATGATTCATATCTCCCCACTTGGTAAAGATCATGGGTTTGAATATCATTTTTACTACTTGAACATGTTTGACCTCCTTAGGCCCTCCATAAACCTTTGGTGTTGGGGGAAGCATTCCAATGCAAAAGGCTTGATTGAAATGATAGTTTCCATTACCTTTGTCAAGTACTTGAATCTTGGAATCAGATTTTGGTTTCTCACTTGATGAGGGTTTAACTGAGGTTGATGGTAGTGTTGATGGGTTGACATATGAGGAGTGAAATGATATATCATTACTAGGTATACACTAGATTTTGTTGTATTTCTCCAATTTTGTACAGTAGTGGAAGGGTTCAAGACCAGTGTATAATTTAACCTCCTTTCCTTCGTGAGGAAATTTTAGACACAGGTGGAATGTTGAAGGAACCACTTGTAGTGCATGAATACATGGGAATACTAGAAGAATATTATATGGTAGCTCAAGGTCTAATACTTTAGATGTTGTTTAGTGTTGTTGTCGGTTGGTGCAAGAGCACCTTATGCATTTTATGCCTCTATAAGGCAATTTAGTAAAATTTGAATCTCCACTCATGTAAAGCATGTAAAAAGGTCATTTTTATGTATTTGAATCAGTTGAGTAGGTCACTAGGTTGGTTTATGGTCAAAATATTAAAAAGTGCAAAATCTTGTAATAGTTGTCAACAATGCAAAAATGCACAAAATACAAGAAATTGAAGAGTCATTTGGGAAAAGGGAAGGTTTGATCATTGGAATTTGAAGAGGCAGTTATGAGAAATATTGGAAACATCTTTTTAAAGCATTGTAAAGGTGAAAAAGGCATTGAACTTTGTATCTTGAAACAAATTTATGAATAAAAGTACTCTGATCTGGACAAATAGTGTTTTTTCTGTTGTTAATTAGTTTTGTACGACCTATACAACAACTCCAGGCCTTAAATCTTCATTGTATTTGGTAGAAAAATGTATTGGCTCTCAATCAAGTCTATTTTGGAGAGAGCTTATTGATTTTTAGATCTGTTTGAGTCTTTTTATAGTAAACCGTTTGAAAACCCTAATTTAAGGATTTTAAGAGTCTAGAATGGTTTTAGTAACCATTCCTCCGATGTTGGCTCTGTGAATCAGTGGAATGGGTTAATGTAGGGAATTTTTCATTTTTAGTGTGTTGGAAGATGTAGGGGAAGGTCAAGTTGCAAAGTTTTGCTACTGTCCCAATTGATTTTTCTTTGATTTTTGGTTCAAAATGATGGCTCAATGAAGGAGTTGGCTAAAAATGCAGGGTTAAAGGCTTGAAGGTGGTTTAATTACCATATGAAGAAATATTATAGGGTGTTTGAAGCATTGGAAATTTGATTGAAGGTTTGGAAAGCTAAGAACCAATAAACCCTTGTTTTAGTATGTCTAAAATGGCATAGAGTGATGGTTTGATATTTTGGTGTATTAAGGAGTCTTCCAAGCACTAAAGATTGATGATTTGGTAGTTTTATAACCTGTTTATTTGAGGGTTTGGAGTAGGTTATTTGGTACATGCTTTGTAAATTAGGCCTATTTGAAGCCTAAATGCTACGGGACAATCATTTTTATGATGTTCCTTTCAAAAAACCAACACCTGTTGTTGAAGTATGTTAAATGGGGCTGCAATGGGTCCCTGAAAAGGTATTTAGTCTAAGGAGATTCAATTTGGTTTAGAATATATACCTATTTTTTCCATGCTGCACTACTACTAGCAAATGGTGTCATGGGTGCAAGAAATTGTGAAGCTGATGAAACAATGTTATTGGTTTGAACCTATCAAAATAATGGTTTGTAAAGGTGTGTTAGGGTCTGGTAAGAATTTGGAACCAAGTTTTGGTGTTTTGGTGTCTTTTTGGTCTTATGGAATCAAGTTACAAAGTAGTGAATTTTGGTGAAAGTTTGATTAACCTTTTCAAGTTTGAGTTTTGGGTTTTAAGAACCCTTGAAGTCTGTAGATGCTCTGCATCACCGGTCCTATCTGTAAAAGTAGCTTGATTGTCCCTTCTGAATTTCTTTCTAGGTTGTCATAAGCCCTTATATTGATGCTTTCTCCCTTGTCAATTACATCATCATAATACCCCAATTATTTAACAAATTTCAAGGTACAAATGTTTAAACATGCATCGTTATCTATCAATACTCTTTTGACCATATATTTGTGGACACCAACCTCTATATAGAGGGCTTGGTTGTTGAATGAATTCTACAGAAGGTCTTTCTCAAAAATGACTAAATGATGATTGGTCATGATTTTTCCAACCATTGCTTGAAACTGATCAAGATTGAGGTCATTAGGGATTGATGCTTCCAAAGCTTTCTCTAGTATTCCCTTATGCGCAGGTGATAATTTCAGCAGGTCTAGGATGGAGATCAAAGTGGGATTCTTCTTTAGTTGTTCCACAATACTATAGTCACTAGATGACTTAGTTGTGGGTTTAGGTGGGGCTCCTTGTATTGTGACTTTCCCTCAATGAGTAGTTACATTACATTCAAGGTCCCTTCCTCGTATAGTAAATACATTGACCCTAGTGTCATCTGCTTAAGAGAGGGTACCTAGGATGGTGTCACCATAGGTGTAGTTGGCATTGTGATAGTCTTGTTCTTTCCCCTTGTCATTTGTCTTAGCATGGTTAGGAATTGGATTCGTGTAGATTTGGAGGTCTTTGTTTCTAGGATGGTGTTCTATATCCACTTATCCCTTGTCGATTAAGTCTTGTACTATATGTTTAAGTCTCATGCAGTTATTTATCGTATATTCCTTGATCTTGTGGAACTCACATAAGTCTTTTTCATTGTACCATGGTGTTTTAAACTTGGCTCTTTGTAGTTTGGGTGCTTGTTGACTTTGATGAGGTTTTGTTGAACTAATTCGTGCATGGTTGTCTCAAGTATTTCTCCTAGTTGATTAAATTTCCTCCTTGGTTGGTTATATTGTATTTGTTGTCCTCCCTGATTTATCTGTTGGTTATCCAATTGATTATTTTGGGGATAAGTGAGTTAATTGTTTTGTACGTTGTTAGGAGCGTAGCTCGTTTGTGCAACTTGGGGTTTGTTTTGTGGTCCATTGGGATTTTTCATATTCCATACAGCTCTAGCATCAACTACTCCATCATTGGTAACATTTTTGTTCTTGGCCCAAATCTTACATTTGTCATTTGAACTAGAAGGGTTGTCTTTTGAATTGTTTAGTTTAATAACTCCCCTTTCTATGAGATCTCTTTCAATGTGTAGTCCCTTTTCAATATTTTCTTCGAATTTATTGGGGCACAACATGGTGAGTTGGTAATTGATTTCCGCTTGGATGTTAGAAATAACGATATCTACTAGTTCTTTGTCGGGAATAGGCCACTTGCACCTACTAGCTTTATTTATCCATCTTTGTAGGTAGGATGTAAAATATTCTCCTTGGATTTGTTTAATTTTTTAGATTTCAATAATGGTGACATCCTATTCTATGTTGAACAAGAAATGGTTTACAAACTTGTTATTCAATTCATCAAAACTCCTAATACCTATTGGTAGATGGGAGAACCATTCCATAGCGTGGCCAGTAAGACTGCATGGAAAAAATATCATTAGGTAGGAATCATTGTTTTGTACTTCCATGCAAGCTACCAAGAAATCTCTCACATGATCTACCAGATCGCCTTTTCCCTTGTACTTGTCAAACTTTAGTATTTCAATTTTTTTTGAGAAGGGGAGCATAGTAATAGAGTGATCAAAAGGGAATGGACATATATCCTATAGAGTGTAGGTTTTCTTTGGTTTTCCAATCTGGATGTCTAATATATTTTGATTTAGGGCTTGTAGTTGCATGCCTACCTCTATGTTCGGTACATTTGTTTGGGGACCTTGTGCGTAGTAGCCTTGTTGTCCCAAAATGTTTATTTGGTCATAGGTTGGATATAGTGAAGGTATAGGACCTTGGTAACCATGTTGGGTGGAAAGAGGGTTAAGTCCTTGTTGTATGAAAGGAGGATTAAGTCCTTATTGAATGTAAGGAGGGTTAGTTCCTTGTTGTGTGAAAGGAGGATTAGGTCATTGTTGATTGTAAGGAGGGTTAGGTCCTTGTTGTGTGGAAGAAGTGTTAAGACCTTGCTGAATGGAAAGAGAGTTAAGTCCTTGTTGAATGTAAGGAGGTTTAAGTCCTTGTACGGAAGGATGATTAAGTCTTTGTTGTATGAAAGGAGGATTAAATCTTTGTTGATTTTGTTGAAGAGGGGTACCTTGATAGTGCGTTGGCGGTACACCTTGCTATGATTGGTTTTGTTGAAGGGTACCTTGGTAGTGCGTTGGTGGTACACCTTGTTGTTGGGATGAATTATTTGAAGGTTACCCTAGTAGTGTGTTGGTGATACACCTTGTTGTTGGGACAAATTGTATTGAAGGTTACCCTAGTAGTGTGTTGGTGGTACACCTTGTTGTTGGGATGAACTATATTGAAGGTCACCCTGATAATGTGTTGGTGGTACACCTTGTTGTTGGGATGAATTTTTTTGAAAGTTACCTTGATATTTTATTGGCAGTATACCTTGTTGTTGGGACAAATTGTTTTGAAGGTTACCCTGATAGTGCGTTGGTGGTATACCTTATTGGATTGGTGTATTGGTTGAAGGATCAATATATGATGCATTTTGTGGTATGTATTGTCCTTGTCATGGGTTGTTTCCATGTGGCATGTATTGAGTTGGCCCCCTTGATATTGTTGGGCTAGTGTTGCTTGCTCGATTTGGGATGGTTTCCTAAACAAAGGGTTGTCCATTAGTTGTTTAGGTTGATCATTGCTTTGTGAGAAGATTGGTAGCATGTTCGAAATCTCCACCGGTTCGAGTATTTTTCTCACAACTAAGTTATCCCCTTAGGGAATGAGGTGAGGATCTTTAAGACCTTCCACATTGAAGTCTATATGTAGTTTAGCACCACTTTGTGCTAATTTGAAGTAGGCATTTGGATAATTTCTTAACAGTTTTTCCATGAATTTAAGTACCTTGGGATTGTTGGAGTGTTGAAAAAATTCTTCCTCGTCTATTTCTTCCTCACTATTCACTTCTTCTATGACCATGTCCTTTGGATTTTGGTTGGATCTATCCATCATTTTTTGTTGTCTATTGATCACCTCCTCCTCACTTTGTGGTTGGTTTGGTGTTGCTTTGAATTTTGGTATCTTTCAAGGAGTTATAAGGTCACTTGGTCTATAACCCCATGGGTCACTTCCATCATTTTTGGTGTTCGCTAGGGGCATACTAATGCTACTTTTATTTGCTTCCATCTTTTTTCTATATTGAGATCGTGTGGTCGTCGTAAACAAGCGCCAAGATTTTGTGGAAGTTGGTGATTTTTAACTATGGAATAAAAGAATTCTTTGTTTTTGGGATTTTCTAGTTTTTGAGTGTTTTGGGATTTTATGTTTTGAAAAGGATCGTATCTATTGCCACGTAGGAGGTGGTAATACAGGCCTTCCATCTGTAAGATCCACTTTTTGTTCCTCCTAGTCTAGGATATTAGTTGTGTTTCTCCACTGAGTTGGTGTTTCATTTCTCTCAAATATGAAACTTCTCAAGTTGTTGATAATGTCTATTTGTTCACTTCAATTTGTGTGAGACTTGGTTGTATGACAAGTGTCGTAAGATTTGGTTGTTGAATTGGGGCAGTTGGATGCCAAATGGTCATAAAGTGAGTGATGTTTGGTAAATGATGCTATTTTTTGGGACTCAAAAAATGTTGAAATACTTGGATCAATATTTCACTTCATTTTTCTAGAGGATATGTTGTGAAGAATCTACTTGAACTAGCCTTGAGGTTCAAGAAAATGTTGATATCTTAGAAGTTTGAGTGAAGGAATGATCCAAGTTGTTTGTTTTGATTTAGAATCCTAAAAGTAGGTTGGAGTGAACTTGTTTTTGCAAATGGATGATGGACTGATGGAAATTATGACATATTTTTGGAGTCTAACTATTTTCATTCTTCCAAGATTTATAACCGGTTTCAGATTAGTCTTCTAACTTTCACTAGAAAATAGAGCAAAAGTAGCAGTTTTAGAGAAATAGTGGCAATTCCTGTCAAAATCGGCCAGATTTTGGTCAACTGCGGCCAAATCCAAAAAGCAACTGCAGTAGGATTTCTCAAAAGTAGTTTTTTTTTTTATAATTGGTGAATTAGTGCAGGAAAAAGCGGCTATCTTGATCAAAAGTGGCTAGATTTTAGTCAACTGCGGCCAAGAAAATGGATCAAGTGCGGCAATGTTGTGATCAACTGTGGCAGATTTTAGGTCAAGTGCATTCAATTTTGCAAAAGCAGCAGGCTTTTGATACTAAATGTCAAAATCTATAGAGTAAAAGCGGCTTATTTTAGGTCAAATGCAGCTAGTTTTAGGTCAAGTGTGGTAGAAACAATAGTAATAGCAATATTCTATGTAGATTTGTTTTCTAGTTTCTATGTTGGCAGCAGTTTGGATAAACTTGTAGATTTGGTGTCTTGTTTTGATCTGATTTGTGTTTTGAGATTTTGACAAGTGATATAATGCAACATAGCAATCAAAACTATTTGACCCTAAATGTCTATAACTTTAAGCATGTTTCTTTCCACAAAAGCTCAAAATTTTGTGGAAGTCGAAATGCTAAAGCCATAGTTTTCAATGTTTACTTTGTTCTTAGTGTGAAATGTGAGCCTAAATATTTGAAAACCTTAAAGATATTTGTTTAAGATACCTTTTTAGGAGTGAAAATATAGGGCTCTTTTCAAAGTATTCACACTAATTCTAAAGGGTTTGAAGTTTGATAATCATGTTTAATGATTTTTTTGATGTGTTCATTTTATTTCAAGCAAATATATTATGTCCAAAGTAACTGAGAAGATTTGGAAATTTCGTGAAAAAAATTTACACCCTAGAGATAGACACATTCTTTTAGGTGGGCTTGTCGCATGCCCCAAAGGGATGATTTTACATGCAACTAATGGAGAGTTTTTTAATCTCACCAATAAGTCAAACTTGGTAAGTAACTTCTCGGAAGTAAATTCTGATGCACCACTTCAAAGAATGTTTTTGGCTAAAAATTTGTCTTCTAATAAATTTGTTCTTAGTAATGCTCAGGGGATCCAATGCTTTTCTAGCATCCAACAAGCCACTTAAGGCTTTAACGAACTTACTTAGGGCTCAATATACACAAGGTACCTCCCCTTTTGTGAATGGCACTGATGGAAAAGTATTCGTCGATGCAAGTCGATTGGCATTTAGCCTTGACCATTTATATAGCGACCCAAGGGAAATACCACTTTGAGTCACCTTTGAGTTCTCCAACATGAGATGTGTCTCAAAAGATAGGCCCTCTAAAGGTAATTTTTTTAATTAAAACAAGTGCAAAACTCAAAATGCTTTTCGTCACCCAAGATCGCCAAAAGACACGAGGGGAGAGGATAGACACTCAGTTTTCCAAACATGGAAGACACAGTATACACTTCATTGCAATATTATTTTTAAGCCCCTCAAGTGACACCATCCAAAAAAAAGGAAATGAAATGTGTACAAGATAGAAATCTGTTTTTATGTGCACCAAAGTGAAGTATTCTGAATTTCAAGCAAGAGGATAGCAGTATGCAAATCAGAATATATTTTTCCAATTTTAAGCACCAAAAAGTGAGTGTTTCTAACAATCCTTGTCTTAATGTGGTCAACAAAATAAACTCATTCATTTCGTCAACATATTGAAAGCGTTGGTCAAAAGAGAGCATTCCATTTTAGAGCACCAAAAGTGAAGTGTTCTAATCTACGAAAGCTTTTGAAAATTATTTTTAGAACACCAAAACAAAAGAGTGTAAGTTTGTGGGGTTCATTTTTATAGCACCAATTTTCAAAGTGTTCTAAACTAGAAAGCTTTTTTGAATGTTCCTTTTAAGCCCCAAATAAATAAATAAATCTAAACTAGAAAACTTTTTTGAAAGATTCTTTTTAAGCACCAAATAAAAAAAAATTATAAACTAGAAATATTTTTGAAAGATTCTTTTTAAAGCACCAAATCAAAGGCATGTGAGTTGTGGGGTTCATTTGTTAAGCACCAAATTAAAAAAAAATTGATCTAAAAAGCTTTTAAACACTTGGACTGTTCGCCCTCTCTGCAATGAAAGTGTTAATTTTTCTTGAGGTAAAGTGCACCATATCTTGCAAGAGTTGTACAAATGAAGTTAGCAAACACAAAACATCCAAACAAGCACTAGTTAGATTCAGAAATTGAAAAACTACTTTGTAGATTTCGGATAACAAAAAACAATAGAACAAAAGCAAAACTTTAAATCAAAAGCGACCTCCTTTAATGCACCCGCGAACCTATTTTTGAAAGCAAAAGCGGTCCAAAATCTCAAGTGTGAACCTATTATGTGCAAAAGTGCTCCAAATTTTCAAGAGCGATCTTATTTCTACAACAAAAGCGGTTACAAAATGCAAAAGTGATTGAAAAAGGAGCGACTGCAACAGGAATGACAGAACGACTGCGTCAGTTTTTTGTAGCTTTTGTGTGAAGTTTTTTCAAATGAGTTTATGGAACTTGCAACTATTCAAAACAAACTCAAGGAAATGTTAATGTTAAGGACTAGGTCCCATCGGACATGCCAGAATGTGTAAGGGGAAAATCGGGATAGCGTAAGATAATCAATGTTAAACAATTTAAACACAATCTAATTCAAACAAAGACTAAGATTCATACCCATTACTCATGAAATGAAGTTTTTAAGCTATTGAAATCAACTAATGAAATCCTAAGATAACATAATGAATTCAAAAACAAAGAAAACTTTACCATCCCATGTTGAAGTGTATTCACAATGATGTTGGATCGTTGTTGTATCAATGTGAAGCCTCCATTTGTGTGTTACAAAAGCTTTAAATTTGTGTGATGTTGATCAAAGATGTATGTAAAAGCTTCCAAGAAATCAATGATTAATTTGGCATTACTTCATTGTGTAAAAAGATGTCCATTCTCTGATCGTTTTTTAGAAGAAATGAGGTTGTTATATAGATTTTGTGTTTTGAAATGAATGATCAAGATCGTGCAGTAGATATCCTAATCAATGGTTCAAAACTATTGAGAGGAATTAGATAGGAAGAATCAATAGATTTTTTTTACATAATCGGTGTGATTGATAAAATCAATTTGAGTGTTTAGTGGAATTAAGGAAATAGATTGATCCTTCAGTGGGATTGAAGAATAGATGAATCGGTCAGGAACAGATGAATCAGTCAACCAATTAGAGTGAGCAATCAAGGGATCGTAATTCACTGAATCATGAAAGTGGGTGAGGATAATTAATTAATTAAATTAATTAATTAAGCTTTTTGAGTTGAACGTGCAAATCATGTTTGACTTTTACAAACAAAGTTGTATTTGTTTCATTGACCCTTATGGATGATGTTTTGAATATTTAATTTAATTATTCAAGTTTAGGGGAAGTGATTTAATTAAACTATTATGTTTTAATAGTTTAATTGATTAAGGGGAATAGGGTAAATTAGTGACATAATTAAATATTTGATGTTATTTAATTAATTAGGAGGAATAAAGTTAGATTAGGACTTTATTAACTAAATGAAAAAAAATTAATTGATGAAAAAGTAAATTAATTAAATAATGTAATATTATTCAATTAATAGAGGAAATTAGTTTTTTTGATGTAATTGATGCAAAATACAATGATATTAAGTGATAATGATGTCGATGATGAAAAAATGTCATATAGGATGTATGATAAGTGTTAGGTCATTTTTACATGTCTACAATATATATACATATACATATACATATACATATACATATACATATACATATACATATACATATACATATACATATATATATATATTCAATTCATTATTTAAGGTCTTTTTTTTTCCTTCTCGAGTGCAATATCATCAGATAAACAAGATAGACAAGTAATCTAATTGATTGTTTTTCCACAAGCATACTTGTTTACTCATTAGTCCATTTCACATAAAGAGTGATTTCAACCATATTGCAATTTCAATGCAAAAGTCATGATTTACAATGGTGTGTGCACGTTCCAGATTCCACCAAGCTACCATTCTCAATTAGATAAATATTCCTACCTCAACCATATTCTCATCTTCAACCTATTCCTGCATTCACACACTCACACTTGAAAATTTTCATCAATAACCTTTAACCATTGCTCAAAAGGAAAAAGATTCCATTTCACATCATAAGTTTCATCTTTCGCATTCAATCATAATATCATAAATACATTTCAAATTCCATTGAAATCTTAAATTTATCACAAGTTAACTGATAAATTTCATTTTTCCATAATTATTAAAAGAACTTAACATTATTAAATGCAAGCAAAATTTTGAGATGTGACATCCTTCCCCACTTGGAAAATACATCCTCCCGATGTCTTATCAGACAACACTAAATTAAATATGTCTTTTTGAACATTTAATCATATTCTTATTCAAGCCATAATATGCAATCCAAAATGCAAGAGAAATAGCATTTTGATGAACATTAAGAATATATCTAGTAATTAAATGAGGAAAGGAGCGTTATATTTCCTCTGCATCCTCCCAAGTAGCATTATCCTCAGAATACTGACCCCACTAAACTTTACATTAGACAATATCTCTATTTCACAACTTAATGTTGTGTCTATCCAAAATTCTAATGGGATCCACCAGCACCACTCCTGGATCCTGTACCTGTAAAGAATGTCAGTCAAGTATATGAGTTGCATCTAGATGATATGGCTTAAGTAAAGAAACATGAAATACATTATGGAGTCAAGCTAGAGCAGGTAGTAGAGCAAGTCGGTATGCAACCGAGTTAATGAATTCTAGCACATCGAAGGGACCCACATATCTAGGGGCCAACTTGGAAGATTTTCCAAAAGTAATGGAGCTCGTATGTGGCTTGACCCTTAAGAATTCTTTATCTCTCCCTAAGAACTATTTGAAGGTTCTATTCTTGTCGATGTAGCTTTTCTGTCTGTATGCCACTTCCTTCAATTGTTCCTTAATGAGTTTCATATGCTCTTCCATCTCTTTGAGCATTTCATGACCCACTATAATCTTGTCTTTCAATTTGTCCCAATTGATGGGTGTACAACACTTTCACTCATAAAGAGCCTCAAAAGGTTCCATACCTAAGGACACATGGAAAGAGTTATTATATGCAAATTCTATTAAAGTTAGATACTCTTCCCACTTATATTGTTGGTCCATGTAGTACATTTGAAGGAGATCCTCTACTACCTAGTTCACTCTTTCAGTTTGGTCGTCAGTCTGAGGATGATATGTTGAACTAAAATTCAGCTTAGTTCCCATGGCTACATTCAAAATTTTCCAAAATCTGGACATCATCTGGGCATCTCTATCGGATATGATAGTATTTTTCATTCCATGCAAACGAAAGATCTCTTGGACAAATTTCTCGGCCAAGGTCAATGATCCATCCTTCAGGTTTTCTGGAATAAAGTGTGCCACCTTAGTCAACTTATTGAATACTACCAAAATGAAATCATGTCGGTTCTTGCTCAATGGAAACCCCTGGATAAAGTCCATATTGATCACCTGCCACTTGTACTCAGGTATGTCCTGAGGATAGAGAAGCCCTGCTAGATTCACATGTTCAACCTTGACTTGCTGACATTCCAAGCATTTTGCTACATACTTGACTGCATTCTTCTTGAGCTTAGGCTAGAAATACAATGATTTCAACTCTACGATCATCTTGACTACTTTGGGGTGTCCTAAATATGGTGCATTGTGGATTTCTTCCAAGACCAACTTTTTGAGTTCTCCAATTCTATAATATACATTATCCTCTGGTATCTTAAGATTCCATCTAGTTCAATTTCATACCCATCATATCGATGGTCTAAAGGGTTCTCCTATAGAGCTTTCTTTACCCTCTCAAAATGATCATCTCCTGGCAAGTTTTGCATCACTTGCTACCTTAGATTCGACCAATTAGAGGTCATGGCTGCTAGATGTCTTCTTCTACTAAGAACATCTACCACTCTATTCTCCTTTCCTTTAATATACTCAATTCCAAAGTCGTACTCACTAAGGAATTCCAACCATCTTCGTTGACGTGCATTGAGATTTGGTTGGGTGAAGATATATCTCAATCCTAGATGATCTGTTTTGAGCTCAAATGGCTTCCCCAATAGATAATGCCTCCACATTTGCAAGGCATGTATTATTGTATCCAATTCTAAATCATGTGGTGCATAGTTTTTTTCATGTTATTTAAGCTTCCTGGACTCATACGCCACCACTTGCCCATCTTGCATTAATACAACTCCTACACCATCTCCCAAAGATCTGTGATTATTGTGAATTTCCCATTAGGATCTGGTATGGTCAATACTGGGGTTGTCATGTGCTTCTCCTTTGGGAGTTGGAAGGCTTTCTCACACTTTTCCATCCATTCAAACTTTTTCCCTTTTCTTTGAAGAAAAGTGATTGGGGATGCAATATGAGAAAATCCCTGTACAAACTTCCTATAATATCTCACTAGTCCCATAAATCTCTGCACTTCAATCACACTTTGAGGTGCTAGAAATTATACTATTGCCTTAATATTTTCAAGATCTACAAAGACTCCTTCCGCTGATATGATGTGACCAAGGTAATGCACCATGTCCTGATAAAACGAGCACTTGGATAGCTTTCCAAAAAGCTTCTTCTCTCTGAGGTGTTATAAAACTATCCTCAAAAGTTTATTATGCTCCTCAATGGACTTGGAATAAATCAGGATTTCGTCAATAAAAATCAAGGTGAAGTCATCTAAACAATCTCAGATCACATAATTCATGAGATTTATGAAATTTTTTGGTGCATTGGTCAAACCAAAAGGTATCATCGTGAACTTGTAGTGCCCATATTGAGTCTGAAAAGCAGTCTTAGGGATGTTTTCTTCTTTTATTCTCAACTAGTGATAACCGGATCTAAGATCTATTTTAGAGAATAATGTTGCTCCCTTCATTTGATCAAATAGCTCATCTATCCTTGGAAGTGGATATCTATTCTTGATGGTTTCCTTGTTCAACATCCGATAGTCAATACACAAATGCAAGGTTTCATCCTTCTTCTTAATGAAAATGATCGGTGCACCCCAAGGAGACACACTAGGTTGAATAAGCCCCTTGCTCAATAGTTCTTGCAAGTGGGCCTTCAATTCAAATAACTCGGTGATAGTCATCCTGTATGGGGATTTGGACTGAGGTTCAGCTCCCGGTACCAAATCAATAGAGAAATAAAATTCTCGTTTCAAAGGTAGTTCCATGAGTTCTTTAGGAAATACATCTCAGAACTCCTTGAGAATGGGGTAATCATCCAAATAAGGCTTCATTTTCTTAGGGTCGCTAACATGTACCACATAAATGGTACACCCTTTCCTTTGAGCCTTCTTGAGCTACATAGCAGAGATCTACCTAAGTCTTAGTGGTCTCTAGATTCCACTAATCTCGATCGGGTTTTTGTCATCATCTAGACAATTCACCATCTTATCCTCACAATTTACAATGGAATTGTGTGTTGTCAACTAGTTAATTCCCAAAATTACATCATAGGATCCTAAAGGTGCCACATAGAGGTTGACTTACATCAGGAAGTTGGGAAGCTCTAACTCACTGCTATAGAGACAGGAATCCACCCTCAACTCTGCTTGATTTCCATACTAGACTGTCCAAGAATTAATGGCCACGTGTCTAGGTATAATGGATAGCTTAGAAATTATTCTTGGGTCAATAAAACTCTCAATAGCTCCAATATCAATCAAAATAGAAACAGGTTTTCCATAAAGCTTACCCGACAACTAGATTGGCAAGGCCTAATATTCAGCTTGTCTGTCATCCACCGTCACATGGATCTAATGTTGGTTTCCTTCCTTTCGTGCCTTTGAATGTTGTGGCCAACTGAAGGCATAATGATTGCCTCCATAGGTGTAGAAACCATCACGAGGCCCTTTTTGACCTCCCGACCTATCTTCCTTGGAGCTCTTCTGCTTATTATCAAAGTTTTCTTTGTTGCTATTGGCCTTCTTATTCTTTCCACCATTTCTACCCTTCACTTTCTCCTGTGAATCACTTCCCCTCTTCAGATTTTTGATCTGACTGGGTTTTTCTCCTTTCTAAAATTTATTATTCCTAAACCAAGACTTAGAATCTGAATTCTTTCAAAAATTGGACAGTTGTTGTAGCTTTTGTTCTTGCTTGGTGGCCTTCTCGAAGACCTCCTCCATGGTGAGTGGGTTATGTAAGTCTACCTTTTCTCCAATCTGAGGTCTCAACCCAAGTATAAATATTCAGATTTGATCAGTCTGGTACTTAGGCACATATTTTAGCAAATGAGTGAACTTTTCCCAATACTGAGTTACTAACATTCTCCCTTGAGCTAAGTTCTAGAACTCTATCATTTTCTTATCGAAGAAGTGTTGAGGAAGCCACCTCTTTTGAAAATGTTTGAGGAACTATTCCTAGGTGATCTCCCCAGGTTGCAATTTCTAGTCTACCATTTCGTTGTCCCACCAGGTAGCTGCCTCACCAAAGAGATGATAAGTTGCCCATACAACCTTAGTTTCATGAGATAAATTTTGAAGTACCAAGTACTCCTTTTCGATGATCCATGCTTCCACTCCATCTCCCATAGTTTTTTCGTCAAACTTTAGCGAAGCCACCCTTTTTAGGTCCTTGTCAAGCTCTCCTTCGATTCTAGCTTTGTTATTGACATCAGACTCTCTATTCCCTTATGGTTGCTCCTCATTCCTCTGATTCTGACCATCTTGCATTCCTCAGAATTATCCTTCCAGATGGTCCATCATGTTTTCCTATCGGTTTAAGAGGTTGAGTATCCTATCTAGCCTTTCATTCTATCCTTCATTTTAACTACCACTCAAACCTCCATTCCAAGTGGTTACCATGATGGTTCTCGTTCAACCTGCATCGCAGCTTGTGTTTAGCATAATTGTCACAAGTTTACTATAATTAACCATTCAAGTACATAATTCTAATTTATTATAACATGCAATCTTGGAAATATATTCACATGCATTTATAACAAGAATAATTCATCCAAGCTCACAATTTGAACACAAGAAAGACTTTCTTTATTTATAATTATATCGGATCACAAAGATCCAGATTACAAAATTTTCCCTTCTTACTAGGTGGGCTATTCATCATCAGATAGAGGACACTCTTTTGGGTCCTCGTCAGAGTCTATTACATCATTCTTAGAAGAGGTAGGAGTGCGTGCATGCATTCCTTTTCCTCTTTATTTAGAATGTGTGCATTGGGTCCACACCCTAAATCCCAATATCAAATCACTAAAGGTTTCTTAGTTTTAACATTATGCTTAGACTCTTCAAATTTCTTGCCCCTCTCTAACTTGAGTTGAGTGAGGGCGTGTGCCAAAGTCTCATTGTCAGGAATCTCAAGGTGGACCTCTAGTGTTGGGTTCACTTCAATAGTTTTCTTCTTAGTATCTCTATTGGTCTTCCCCTTCTTTTTCCCTAACTTTGACCTTCCCATACCTACATTCAATTCAAGTTCATTAAACTAAAAATTGAATTAAGGGTCAACTAACCCTAACTTAGACCACTATGGGCTCATAGGCCTAGAGCTAAACCCTAAGCTCTACTACCAAATGTAATGTGTCATATATGAATAACACAAAAAAATTAAATTAATACATTATGAATAATAAAAATTAAAGACAGTCAATTAGCTATTTTCCATCATAGTGTCTCATGTCAAAATAATACTTAATATTCATTTCCAAATGTCAATTTTACAAATTACAAGGTTTGACTTGGGCTATTTTGACACTTAGTCAACTCAATTTACATCATTAAATACATAGTACAAAGTCAAGAATATGGGATTCCATGTGATCCTCTTCAACTCTCACTGCATCCGGTGGACGAGAACATGGTTCAGATGCTTTTCTGCCCAAACACAAAGCTATGCTTCCCCGATATTCTTCCTAGTTCAAAGAATGCCCAACCCTGCATGAAATACTTAGCAAGAGATACATTATGCAAGGTAGAATCTAGTGCATGCCAAACATCTACATGAATCTCTATCTATGTTTAGAACATGCAAGATCTATGCAAGGAAATGGCAGAGAGATTACATCATAACAATTAGACCATTCAACATAATGGAATACAAACGCTTGGCCAAGCATATGTTGTGTACAGCTAAAAAAATTATATAGATTTTGGAAAATCAAACCTATCTCTCTATTAGCCCATTTTTTGACACTTGTCCTAGAAGATAACCTCCCAAAACATAAGATAACATACATCTTACCTATGTTTTCACATTTACAAACAATAAATATGGTTTCAACTATTTTTCCTATCCAATCTTTCTTGAATCAATCTATCTACTTCATAGTCTACATCTATTTAATTTGACTATCTCTACTTAACATTTATATGCAAGAAACTTAATCGGATTTGATGATAAGCAATCACATTTTAAAAATAACACATGTTCATAACAATAATATCATGAAATTGTCACAGTACATGCATTAGTTTTCTACAGATTTCCATTATTTCCTTTAATCCATCTTTCTTGGAATGAAATCTACATTCAGATAAGAAAATGATATAATTTTTAAAGGTGTATTGCATGTATGTGTATAAGCATAAATGAAGTATTTATGCATGTACACATATATGGTCTTCTAATCATAACTGAAAATGTATGCGTATGCATTCTTTTTAAAAGAAAGAATTTTCAAAATGATTCATTTACATGCAGATCTTTATTTCTAGAGGAAATAACAACTTCTAATATAATTTCATACTATTATACAACTTGATCCATTTCATCTAAACTCAAATAAAGAGAAAAATATCATTGACAAAGCAGTCAATAGGTTTTAATGTTTTTGTGTCATCATTTGTTCCAAAATTTTAAAACACTAAGAAAAAAATGTGACAAAGTTTGATACAAAATTTGATATTCCATTTCTAGCATACTGAAATGATAAAGTTTAGTTGAACAGATCATATTTAAATAGGTTTCATTCTATTTTGAGCAATATGTATTTTAAGGTCCATAAGGATGATCTATGTCACTTGGTTGATATTCATTCTTCACCTATTATCTTACTGTCAAGACTTTTAATTTATCTTGTTTGAACACCATTTAAAAACACAGTTTTAAGACTCCATTGGAGTCGAGTTGAGTGCTCAATGAAGTGATCGCTCAACCCTTTTTGCATCACTCTTATACAAGATGTGTGAATACATGAATGTATACATGTATATACATATATATACATTTTAATACATCATTTGTAGCTTAAGAAACAATTAATAATGGTCAATACAAATTGCATCGACCGGTATGTAAAGGCTTCTTTAAACTCACATAGGATATCGCTTTGCTCCATTGTAGAGCTCTATGAATTGATAAAATGGATTGTTTGAATAGAAACATTATAGATGCAATGAAAGGAATACTAACATTTAACGAAACGATTATATTGTTCTTGGTTTGTTCAACCGAACCATGATTAGAATGTATAATAAAATCAAACGATAATCTTCAGCCTTTATCGTGCCAACAAATCTGGGCTTGATGCTTATGCATCACTTGGCCTTTTATGGCCATATTTTAAATGATAAACATATGGATAGGGTGTTGGTATGGCTTGGCTATCCGTGCCTATGCCCTGGAAAAAATGCATCTAATAAATGGGAATGCCTTCATTCAAATATAGAAGGCTTGGGGCCGACCTTTGAATACATGGAAGGATCTCAAGATAAAGTTTAAACAAAATACCAAATATATAAGGGGGTCAGTCCCTTCAATAAAGGGCCTCCCAAACTAAATTTTTTAGCTTTAGAAGCCACAAACTAGTAGCTCCTTATGTGTTTACTACGATGATAGGGATCATAACTCTTAACACAATGATACAAACAGCCTAGAATCGACTAGAAGAGGATAATCGACTTGCTCTAACCGAGCATGGTCTCTTGGCTCGACAAAAATGATAGACTTCAATGACAATTTTGGGTTCGATGGGTTATCCCCTAGCATGCAACAACCCCTCTATGACATGCAACCAAGCATGCACATGAGTCTTACATACAGACTCACTATAAAAGAAAATAACAAAACCCATGGTTGATACTATAATAAAAATAGGGTTTCATGAATGAAATGCAAGGTAATATGGCATCCATAGTTGGACATAGAACAAGATTCGGAAATGAATGGATCGACTCCAAACAGAGAACATTGACTATCTATTACAAGGTCCCCTTAATAGGGAAAACAAAACTAATCAATTTTTTATATAACAACAGGAAAACCATATGTATAGCTAAGGATTCAAATGAATAGAGAGAGCAAATAAAAATTAATGGAAAGTTTCTTGATAAATTGGCCTTACCTCTACCTTATCGCTCTTGGTCAAACAATGCAGTTGAAGACTTGAGATTTTTCTAAGAAAACCTACTTTTTCCCACTGGAATCGATCTCCTCTTCTTTCTTTTTTGGACACAATCCCCCTTAGTCGTGCTTTTCCTATCTTTTCTCTATTTTTGTGATTCATTCCCCTTCACAGAATCTACATTTTCACTATATTTGGGGGAGTCCAATAAGGTTAGCCACCCCATTATGCAATTAAATCTCCTATGTTTTGGGATTATGGGCAACCCTCAACCCATCAATTTTTAGTTTATAAATTCAAATTTGAATTTGAATGAATATCAACCTGAAATTTATTCTTTTTCTTGATAAAATGTCATTTTAATCATTCATTCATATATATATATATATTCAATTCATCCTCCAGTTGTAAAGTTTATGGCATATATGCATTTATACAAGCAAGAATACTCCATTCATTATTGTCTTTTTTTTCTTCTTGAATGCAATATCATCAGATAAACAAGATAGACAAGTAATTTAATTGATTATTTATCCACAAGCATACTTGTTTACTCATTGGTCCATTTCACATAAAGAGTGATTTCAACCATATTGAAATTTCAATGCAAAATTCATTATTTATAGTTGTGTGTGCACGTTCCAGATTCCATCAAGCTTACCATTGTCAATTGGCTAAATATTCCCACCTCAACCATGTTCTTGTTTTCAGCTTGTTCTTGCATTTACACACTCACACTTAAAAAGTTTCATTAATAACTTTTAACCAATGCTCGAAATGAAAAAGATTCCATTTCACATCATAATTTTCATCTTTCACATTCAATCATAATATCATAAATACATTTCAAATTCCATTGAAATCTTAAATTTATCACAAGTCAACTGATAAATTTCATTTTTCCATATTTATTAAAAGAACTTAACATTATTAAATGCAAGCAATATTTTGAGATGTGACATATATTATTTCACCTCTCTTTCCCCTACCCCCACCTGGTGTAGGGCACCCAGGTCTTCATGTCAAAAGGGGTCAAAGAGTTGGTATTTTGTGTTAATTGAGTCATTTGATTGTAATAAGGTATTTTAATACCATGTCTTATGTTTTGGAGTCATTTGGGGTTAGTTTGTAAAAAGATGTCAATGTTGCAAAAAGTTGTAATTGAAAATTAGTTGGTAACTATTGGGAATTGGTTGGAAATACCTTAAAAAGGATTTTTAAGGTCGAACACAAGTTTAAAGGTGGTGGAGAGGTGGTTGTTATTGAAAATATTGAAGTTGGAGTAATAAAACATCTTTTTTTTTTGTATTTCTGAAACATTTTTCTCTGTTTAGATGATTAGTACGGACATGTACGATCACTTAATGCCTTGAGACTGATTGGAAATGAAAGAGATTTGAATCTAATTTCTTATGTTTTTTATTGCACTCAATTTCATTGAGTTTTAATGGAATTATTCTCATTTTACTGCAAATAGGTTTGAAACCCTCATTAGGGTAATAATGAGCAAACAAGTCAATTTTGAAGGCTTTTGTACAAAACAACCTACCCTGATTTTGAGATATATTGAATAAGGAAAAAAAGGGTATTTGAATCAAGTTTTATATCTTGGAGATAAGTTCTAGTTTGAAAGTTATACCCCAAAAACACGAATTTGCTGCTCCATTTCAAGCCTTATTCAAAGCGTAGCAACAGATTTTTGGCTTTGTTGTTCCAAAACAATCACCCCTAAATTTTGAGTATGTTTTAGAACTTCCAAATGGGTATCTAGAAAAATCTTTATATTGTGGGTATGAATTTTGGTTTGAAACTTATAATGGAAAAACCATGTTTGCTGCCCTACAAGGCATAGTGGCAATTTGTGAAGAGAATGACCTTGTTTATTATGTTAAGACTCTTAAATGAAAAAGTTGGTTTAATTGAGGTTTTTTGATATCATCCACCCTGCTCTGCATCAAATTGGTATCAGAGTCCGAATATCTGGGCAAATTTTTTTGTTGGAGTATGTGTGTTGTCTTTTTACAGGTTGAAACAAGAATCTGAATGTTAAAAGACTAGGTAGTGAAGAAAGGAGGAAACCTAGGTGAGGTATCACAAAGATAAAAATAAGCAAGGTGAAAGACACTTGCTTGAGAAAGAACAATGAACGTGTTGACAAGAATAGTTCGTGGAGACTTGTAGAATAAGGAGGCACCAAGAAAAAAACAAGGAAAAAGAAAAAAGAAAAGTGAGATAAAAAATAAGGATGAGAAGGTAAAAAAAAATGATATGGAGCAAGAGATAGAAAATTTGAGGCAAGCCTTGAAGCAAATGAAGGAAATTCAAGAAGAAATGAAAAAAATAATGGAACTTGAGATGCAGTAGCTTCTTGATAGAGAAAAACAAGAAAGTAGTTGGCATTTACAATAAGGAAGAAGGTAAAATGGCCTATCAAGCAGATCATTCAGAAAAGAAGGAAAAAGATGACAGCAACAAGAATGGGTATGAATGACAAGTTGTTTGCAACAGTAGGAAAAACTGAAAAGTTCAAAGATGAATGCAGCCCTCAAGTGCAGCATTGAGGGCAACAAGAAGTATTCGGTCCATATACCTAGATTGATCAAATCCTTTGGAAAGAGATGACAGATTTGGAAAAGGAGGAACACTATTTTGTGTAAAAAAAGTCAAGAACAATTAAAAACTGAAATGAAAATGTTAGTAGATGTTATTTTTCAAAGGAAATCCTTGGAGGAAAAATTCAATCATAAGTCAACAATAACACACATGGAGGATCTCTTAGGTGGTGAAATGGAGTGTATGGTGTAAGGAGACAAGGAGGAGACCTCTAGGTCTCAATGTTTTATTTATAATCTTTCATTGGATTATGTATGTGCAGGAAAAAAGAAGAGAAGGAGCTTAGAAGACAACCTAGAGTAAACAAGTGGAAGACACAAAGACAAAGTCACGAAGACATCAAGACAATGGTACAGAAGAATTGGAAGGCTAGAAAAAAAGAAAAGACCTGCACTCAAGTGGACTTGAGTTTTTTTTTCCCTTGGGAGTATGGTGTAGGGCACCCAGGTCTTCATGTCAAAAAGGGTCAAAAATTTGGTATTTTTTGTTAGTTGAGTCATTTGATTGTAATAAGGTCTTTTAAGACCATATCTTATGCTTTTGAGTCATTTGGGGTCAGTTTGTAAAAAAATGTCAACGTTGTAAAAAGTTGCAAAAAGTTGTCAATGCAACTTTTTCATTTTTGTTGTCAAGTGGAATACGAACAATTGGAAATTGAAAATTAGTTTTTAACTATTGGGAATTGGTTGGAAATTCCTTAAAAATTCTTTGTAAGGTCTAACACAAGTTTAAAGGTGGTTTTTATTGAAAATATTGAAATTGGAGTAATAAAACTTTTTTTTTTTGCATTTCTGAAACGTTTTTCTCTGTTCAGCTGATTGGTACAAACACGTACGGTCACTTAATGGTTTGAGACTGATTGAAAATGAAAGATATTTGAATCTAATTTCTTATTCCTTTTATTGCACTCAATTTCATTGAGTTTTGATGTACTTATGCCTATTTTACTACAAACAATTTTGAAACCCTCATTAGAGTAACAGTGAGCAAACAAGTCAATTTTGAAGGCTTTTGTACAAAACAACCTACCCTAATTTTGAGATATGTTAAATAAGGGAAAAATGGGTATTTTAATCAAGTTTTCTTTCTTGGAGATAAGTTTTGGTATGAAAGTTATGATCCAAAAACACAAATTTGTTGCTCCATTTCAAGCCTTATTCAAAGCGTAGCAACAGATTTTTGGTTTTGTTGTTCCAAAACAACCACCCCTAAATTTTGAGTATGTTTTAGAACTTACAAATGGGTATCCAAAAAAAAAATTATATTATGGATATGAATTTTGGTTTGAAACTTATGATGGAAAAACCCTGTTTGCTGCCCTACAAGGCATAGTGGCAATTTGTGAAGAGAATCACCTTGTTTATTGTGTTAAGGCTCTTAAATGGAAAATTTGGTTTAATTGAGGTTGTTTAATATCATCCACCCTGTTCTGCATCACCACCTCACACTATAAGTATGTGTTTCATCATAATGTAGAACTAAATATGCAATATAAAATACATATTAGACATATTTTAGAGGTTAAAGGTAGAAGGTTGTAAAAAGAGAATAACAAATGACATTTCAGTCTAGTTAGAAATCCATGGTGATTCAAAAACAACCCGCTTGACTTTGCATACTCAAGTGTATGTGTTTGATCCATTTAAATGTTGCAAGACTAAACGTTAATTATACAATTATCTATCAACCACTAGTGTCAACAAAAGATTTTTAAATACGAGCACACTCAATTTTAACTTAAGATTAAACCAAGTTACAAAGTTTCAATGTAATTGATATATACTTAGAAAGAGCAAGATGTGTAGTTGAATGGAAGTCTACATCATTTTAATTTAATCAAATGTTATCAACAACTATTTCTTGGACAAATCAGAAATAATAAGTATCCCAATACCAACAAGAAAGCAACATAAAAAATAATGGTAAGGCAACTAAACATACATTAGTTGAGAATAGTTCTTAAAGGTTTGGAATTGAATCAACAATTGACAACATTATTGTATTGGGCTAATTAAAACAAAGTTTGTTGGACCAAAAATACAATACCAAGAAAGGTCAATTACTAGAACCCATGTTGCAAAGTTGAAGATCAATTTAGAGTCATTTGACAAAAGCCAAAGCTCCCAGAAGTTTAGAGAAATCATTTATTTAAGTAATAAGATGCTGAGAATAAATGTCAATATATATAATGTTTATATTTAGTCCTAAACTGACATTGGGTTGTAAGGTGATTGAGGTGCCACTAAAAAGTATTAAATGCAAGTATTTGCATATAAATGTGAGAAAAGGGTGAGGTTTAGGCATGAAATATGAATAGGATTCATCTATTCATATTAACAGTCATGCATGTTTATATAGATGATTATGCATTATTTGAGTTTTCTGAATAAATGTTTTGTGTGCATGTTGCTTTGGTATTAGATTTAATGTTTTCTTTTTGGAGAGTGATAGGGGCTTTGTTAAAGGTTACATGGTACTAATACAAAAATATATACAATTGTAGTATATTTCTACAACCATGGCATCTTAAAGGCTACTCAATGCAACAACAAAAAATGTTACAGTCACCAAGACCTTCCCACCATAGAAATCATGAAGACAAACAAAGGGCCAAGATCACCGCTTCATAGCAGCGCATATCATGAAACCTTCAATCAAACAACAAAGTAGTGATAGGCACAACCATACATGTAGCCACCTCCCATCATAACCTGCAAACTATCACAAAATTAAGCAATCACCCCCTCATATACAAGATTTAGCCATTAACTACACTCACATGCATATCAAGTTGTGCACTCAAAAGGTTGATGTAAGCCTTCACCTTTCCCAACAACATCCTTAAGCTAAATTGACAAACCAATGAAATTTGACACCCATATATACTATGCCCTCAACAATTATTATGGCCACATTGGTCTTGGGCACCCCACTACACTTTGAAATTGATGATGGGATCCCACATCATCCTCATTGAAGTGTATCACATATTCATTCTTTGGAAAGATGTATATACCATATTGTATCAATGCCAAACTATTGGGACATTATTAATTATAATTAGAGTTTGTATTGTGTATAGTTGTGCGACCGATACTTTCAAGCGTTAATTGGTCATGAGATCATCCCTCACAAGAACATTAGTGACACTTGTAGTTCACAAATACCTTAGGTTGCAAGATAATACTACTGGTAAAAGACCATGTGAGGAAAAGGTTAATAATATAGTAAGTATATAAAAATATGTAATATGTGCCCTTAAATTATTATTTTTAAACTTGTTAGCTCAAAACAAAATGAAATGCCAAGAAACTTCTTTTCCACTTTTTGATCATCAAGTTCCCAATGTGGGTGAGGTAAGAGCATACAATGTATGGGATTAAAATTATGCTTGACATAAAGCAATTGGAAGTAATATCCATTTATCCTGTGGGGGTTAGCTTGGAAATTCCACTAGTGGGAAATATTATACAATAAATGGAATGTAAAGCCAACTCTTCACTTTCCAATGGTGAGTGAATAAAAAAAAAAGCAACTCTTCCACTTTTTAGTGGTGAGTGAATACATAAAAAACAACTCTTCCACTTTTTAGTGGTGAGTGAGTACCAAAAAACCACTTATTCAGTGGGTTGAGTAACAAGATCCAATTATGCAGTGGGGTGAGTAACATAAGCCACTTGTGCAGTGGGGTGAGTAAGAACAAAATATCAAGAGTAGTTCATTGGTGGTTCTACCACTTAGTGTTACAATGTAAGCTCATTCAAAACTCCCAAATTCAAGATATACATTTGTTACAAATATTGCTATGAAAGAAAACAGATATAGCAATCCCACATGTAACACAACTTCAAAGAACTAACCACCCATCATTGAAATAGCAAATATACTTCAAGGAAATGGAAAATGGATGACTAGTATAGGTCTGAAACTTCGTTGCAGTAGTCTGGACAGCAAGATAATGACTCAAAAATCTTCAATAATCCACTCCCAGATGCATCCAATAGCCAATGTAAACTTAGAACAATGTTTCCAAATCACTCTAAGAAACTTACCACTCCTCAAGAATGGATTATAAGGGTCTAATAATTATTAAACAATAGCTACATATATGATATAACTCTGAGAACACTCAAAAAACTCCATATATTTTCATATCTAAAATACCTAGAAGCTTAAAATCCATTAAAACCTAATGTGTTTCCTGAATGAAAACACCCAAAAAACTAAGATGATCTTGCACCATCAAAACTAGTGAATATTGACGAAGGTTTTTATCCTCAATCAACTCCTGGAAGAACTCAATATCCACTCTGACATCTTGTCATGTGTGTGAACTTCAATAATGCAAATAAGAACCCCAAACCTTCTTTTATAGCTTTTTCATTATTTAAAAAAAAACACTTTTTGCTTTTTTTATTTTATTTTTATTTTTTTTAAATAACTTATGTCTAAGTCCCTTTTTCCTCGAGGCATCCACTTGAGGGGACATAACTTTATTAAATTAAAACACTAAAATAAATATTATAACATTAATATAATAATTTAAATAATCCAAACCATTTTGCAGAAAGTGTAGTCGGTCGAAAGTAATTTGTCATGTTTAGTCGACCAAATAAGTAAATAAATAAATATTAATGTATGTAGAAAATGTTTAATATTATATGTTATTGGGAGTTAAGTCCCTGTCCATTGATTAGTTGTATTGGGTAATTCCTGACAGTTGGTGTTCTCAATCAACGTCAACAACTATATACGTCTTGTTTCACTTGTAGTCAAGGACATCATAGATCTTTGTATACTATACTTATTGTCATTGAATGAATGAGAATACTATTGTTCTGTGCATATGCATTCGTGAGGATTGGTTATGTATGTTTCTATAATTTCTATTCTCGTTTACTCTATTATTCAGTTAAGTTACTTCTGTGAGAAAACATTTAGCATCATTGTTGATACAAACTCTCGTACACAACACATAGACAGGAATAATGGCATCATGATGGGTCAGCCAACCGAAGAGTCGGTACAAGCCAACGAAGAAAGAGAAGATGCATTGACGAAACATTTTGTAAATCTGTGGGATATCTTGGTCAAGGAGCACGTATAGAGGGAAGCTCTTAGGAAAGAGGTCCCTCAGGAAGTCATTTGGGACAACCTGAGTGTTAACCCATAGTTCGACGACCTTCTCAACAAAATATCAAAATTATTTGCATGTCATTACATCATACTCCAAGATCTTCAAGCCAACAAAGACCGAGAGCAAAGATGACAACAAGTAATACAACAGTACGAAGACCAAAACAAATGGGAGGAGGAAGAGCACGACACAAGTCATAGGCGTACTCCCTGTTGAATGAACAAGACAACTGAGAGGGGGGTGAATTAGTTGTATCAAATTAAAACATCAAAAACTCTCAACAATAATCAGATCCAAAATCATTCATTAAATATTTATTCTGTTATAGTGATTAACCATGAAATGCAAATAACATAAATTGAAACAACAACACCATACATAAGAGAACACCAGATTTACGTGGAAAACTCGATGAAGGAAAAACCATAGTGAGGATTAGCTCACAATATAAATAATTACAAAACTGGTACAAGGGCTCACTACTAGAATATGACACATTGCCCAATAAGGCTCACAACCAAAACTCACTACTAGAATATGAAAAGAAGATAGAAGAGAAATGTTACACAGAGAACACTATCTCAATGAAACAAGGAATCCACTACAATTACTCCAACACTTTCACAGCCTTATTTGAAAGATTGCGGACACCTTCAACTCACTGTCTTCAGAAGTCCAACACTTTGAAGTTTGCATTGTTCTACTCAAATTTGCACCCTACTCATCACTTACATCTCTCTCACATCTATCTTGCGATCTTCCAACAACACCACTCTTATTTATATCATCCTCAACCTTGAAATCCTTCTCTAAGGTCAACAACACATCCTTTACATTTACATTTTCAAATTAGGTCAGCATCCAAACATTCCTACAATGGATAGGAATGAAGATGACCCACATAAATCCTTAGTTAGGACCCAAATTTGTCCTAACAAACCTCAACACACTTCCACAAACTTTGAAGCTTCTTTACATGTAGTGTTAACACCAGGTTGGCCATTACCCATGCAAAACACCATAAATTTGTGAAGTACAGGCTTCCCACTTGATCAAGGCGACACACAGAACACACAAATATCTTTTACATGATCTGAAACAATCCACAAACCACCTGAGATCCAACAAATTTTTCATCCAAACTTGCATCATAGAAATACTTCAACCCAAAACATCCAATTAACCTTATATTCACACTAATGCATGAAACACATGTTATACTGTACCAAATCATGAGAAATCTTGAATTTTGAAAGATACAATCAACATAAACAACTTCCGAGCTCTGCACAACTTGAAACCAAACTATGGAGAAATGCGAAGAAAATACATTTCTCCCAAACCACAACAAACAGCATTGAAAACCTAGTTCACACATTGGTGAACATATCTCACTCTGCACAACGATCCAGAAGCCCAAAATTTGGATATAGCAACTACTAACAACCCTGAACAACATATCAGGTCCACAGAGGAATAGCATCAACACAGAAGAAACACGAAGCACATCCCAAAGAATGTTCTGAACATCTGTACAACATTGTTTTCTCTATTTATCAAATTTTCTCAAAAGCGCTTGGAAACCAAGCACCAGAGACACCATCGGCACATTATATCATTTCAACACATCTTCAAACACTACAACATAAAGATATCTCCATGTACTCACAACACTTTCTCAATATCTCAACTATACATGCACAAACTGCAACAAATTGTTTCCCTCTTTTTCACAATTTTCTCGATATCCTCAACATCTTCATCATGCAACAACCTTCCTCAACAAATAGTTGACATGAATGACAACACCAGCTTGTTGACATCAATGACAACACCTTCATACTTGCAACAATCGCCCCCTTTTTCATCGATGGAAACACATGATGTGAAAAACCATCAAAGACACAACAACTCTGAACATACCTATTTATTTTTTCTTTACACACTCTCCCCCTGTGTAGATAGACTTTTTCACATGATTCTTTCTCCCCCTTTGATATCAATGGAAATGGATAAAGTGTTTTACATTGTTCTCCCCCTTTGACACTGAACCAAGATACTTGCAATTGCACATCATTTTCCTTTTTACTGCTTTGAATGCTCCCCCTTAGGAGTATACTCAACCAAATCAACAACTTTGCACAATGACAACATATATTCCTTACTACAACAATGACACTACCTACTCCCCTTGAGAGGTAGCCACCAACACTAGTCCAGACAAGAAATGAATCCATAGATCCACTAGACTGGTGCATCTTCATATGCATCTAGTTCAAAGGAGGGGGAATAGCCCCCAACTTCTCCCGAGATACTCAAAAGTATCCTTAGAAAGAGCCTTAGTGAATATGTCAGCAATCTGATCCTTTGTGGGTACATATTCAAGCTTAACCTCACTCTCCACAACCTTCTCTCTCAAAAATTGATACCTAATTGATATATGCTTTTTCATTGAATGTATCATTGGGTTCTTTGAAACGTTGATTGTGCTTGTACTATCACAAAAGATAGAGATAGGATCATCATACACTACTTGTATATCCATCAATGTTTGTCTCATCCACAACACCTGTGTGCAACAAGATGTTGCAATATACCCAGCTTCTATAGTAGATAAAGAAACAAAATCTTGTTTCTTAACCATGACACCAATCTACATCCAAGAAATAATGTGCCACCACTTGTACTTTTCTTGCCATCAACACATGCAACCCAATTTGAATCTCTATATGCACTTAATGTGAAATTAGTATCCTTTGGATACCATAAGCCAAAATCCAGAGTGTCCTTCAAATATCTGAATATCCTCTTTACTGCTGCAATGTGTGACTCTTTAGGATCTTCTTGAAATTTAGCCACAAGACAAACTGCATGCATGATATCTAGTCTAGTAGCAGTTAGACATAGCAATCCACCAACAATATATTTGTACTTGCTCTAATTAGCCTTAGGTGATTCATCATCCTTGCTCAATTTTCAACCATAATAATAGTACATACCAATTTGGAGTCTTCCATTCCAAACTTCTTCAACATCTATTTGACATATTTTGGTTGTGAAATGGATATACTTTTGTTTGTTTGATTGATTTTTATCCCAACAAAAAATTCATCTCCCCAAACATTGACATCTCAAACTCTTTTTGCATCTCTTCTACAAATTTCTTACACAACTTCATTTCCTCCAAAAATTATGTCATCAACATACACAACCACTATCAAGATTTTATCTTCCTCAATTTTGAAGTAAAGATTACTATGTGCAATGCTTTTATTGAATCCTTGTATCAAATATCTATCCAACCTTGCATACCAAGCTTTGAGAGATTTCTTTAATCCATACAATGCTTTTTTCAATTTGCAAACCATGTACTATTGATCTAATAACTAAAATCCTTCCAGTTGTTCCATGTAAACCTCTTCTTCCAACTCACCATTTAAGAAAGCAAACTTCATATCCATCTGATAAACTTTAAAGTCCTTGTATGCTAAAAATTCCAAAAACATTTTGATTGCTTTGTATCCCAACAAAGAAATTCATCTCCCCAAACATTGACATCTCAAACTCTTTCTCCATCTCTTCTACAAATTTCTTACACAACTTCATTTCCTCCAAAAATTATGTCATCAACATACACAACCACTATCAAGATTTTATCTTCCTCAATTTTGAAGTAAAGATTACTATGTGCAGTGCTTTTATTGAATCCATGTATCAAATATCTATCCAACCTTGCATACCAAGCTTTGAGAGCTTTCTTTAATCCATACAATGTTTTTTTCAATTTGCAAACCATGTACTATTGATCTGATAACTAAAATCCTTCCGGTTGTTCCATGTAAACCTCTTCTTCCAACTCACCATTTAAGAAAGCAAACTTCATATCCATCTGATAAACTTTAAAGTCTTTGTATGCTAAAAATGCCAAAAACATTCTGATTGCTTCCATTCTAACCACCGAGGAAAATGTTTCTTCAAAGCCTATTTCTTCCACTTGTGAGTAACCCTTACACACTATCCTTGCTTTATTTCTTACCACTTCTCCATTCTCATTCAATTTGTTTCTAAATACCCACTTAGTTCCAATTATATTCTTATTTTCAGGTCTAAGAACTAGTTCCCAAGTCTAATTTTTCTCAATTTGTTCCAACTTTTCTTCCATTGCCTTCATCCAATATTCATCTCTGCATGCCTCACTTACTATTTTTGGTTCAAATTTTGAAAGCAAACACAAATTTACCTTGGCTTCAGCAACTCTTTTTCTTGTCAATACTCCTTTCCTCTTGTCTCCAATGATCCGTTCTTTAAAATGATTTCTTTGCACATACTTAGGGGTCTTAGGGGTCTTTTCTGGAGCTTCTTCCTCTTCATTTTGCACTTCTTTTTCCTTAGATTTTCCTTATTCCTCTTCTCCATAAGCAGGTTCATCTAACACATTTGCACTTTCAAAAATCTTTCTTAATTCTACAAATCTTCATCAACCTTGACATTTTCACTTTCAACAATATTTCTTAACCTTTTGTTGTAACATATGTAAGCTTTATTTTTAGTAGAATATCCAAGGAAGATACCTTCATCAGACCTTGCATCAAACTTTGTTGAGTTTTCATCATCTCTTCTAATATAACATTTGCTTCCAAACACTCTAAAGTACTTGATAGTAGGAATCCTTCCATACCACAACTCATAGGGAGTCTTTGTGTTGTTAGATTTGGCTTGAACTCTATTAAGTATCCAAACAACAATATGAATTGCTTCTCTCCAGTAGACTTCTGGTAGTTTAGCTTATTTCATCATAGTCCTTGCAGCTTCTTGAATAGTCATGTTTTTCCTTTCAACCACTCCATTCTAGTAAGGATTCCTAGGGGCAGACAATTGCCTCTTTATCCCATGATTCTCATAAAACATAGTAAGTTCATTGGAAATGAACTCTCCACCTCTGTCAAACCTTAAACATTTGATTTTCAAGTCCATTTAATTCTCAACCATAACTTTAAATGTTTTGAATCTATCTAGAGCATTATATTTTTCTCTAAGAAAAGTAACCCATGTCATTCTAGAGTAATCATCAATCAAAAGCATGAAATATCTATCGCCTTGAAGAATTCTCACTCTTGTAAGACTAAAAAGATCTGTATGCACCAATTCCAGGAATCTAGTAGAAAATTGTTCATTTTCCTTGAAACTACTCCTTGTTTGTTTTCCAAATTGATATTTTTTGCAAACAACATTGATAGGCTTTGTAATTCTTGGAAGATCTCTTACTGCTTGTACTAAACTGATTCTAACTAAATTGTCAAAATTCATGTGACACATCCTTTGGTGCCATAACCAACTATCATTAATCTGAGTTATAAAGCAATGACCATCAACACCCTTAAGCTGATAGATGTTTCCATTTGTCCTCTTACCAGCAACAATCATAGTTCCATATCCTTTTTTAATATCACATCCTTCATCCTGAAACACAAAATTATATCATTTGCCACACATTTGTCCAACACTCAAAAGATTATGCCTTAAGCCTTTAACATAGCAAACATCTTCAGTATTATGCTTTCCATCAAAATTGATTGAACCTATTCCACAAATCTTAGCTCCTGAATTATCTCCAAATTTAACTAATCCTCCATCATACTTTTCAAGTTTAAAAAACTTACTTTTTCCTACGGTCATGTGATTAGAGCAGCCACTTTCAACAACCCAATAGTTCTTATCTTGTCTAGCATGAAAAGAAAATACCAAAGTGCCTTCAATCTTATCCTTCTTTTCCGGAACACTTTCACACAACTTCCAGAGTTAGCAAAAGTAGATTGATCTTTTAAAACTAATGACAAGCATTCATTTTCATCAGCATCAACATAATCAGATTCATCATCAAAAATACCAACATCTTCTCTAACATAGTAACTTCTCTTAATCATCTTTCCTTTGTTCTCCTTTTATTGTTCACAACTCTGTTTGGACATCTTGAAGCAAAGTGACCTATATTTCCACAACTAAAATATTTGAAAGGTAGTTTACCTTTGTACTTACCAGTGCCCTTTTTCATCATTCTTACAAAGTTAGCTTCCACAATATCAAGATCATCTCCATCTAAATCTTCAACCTTTTCTGATTTTCCAACCTTGAAAGCAATTTCCACTTTTGTACCATTTTTCAAACCAAGTTTTCTCATTTCAAATGAAGTTAGTGTGCCAAACAACTGATCTAGTGTAAGTATTAAAATTTGCAACTTCCTCAATAGTAGATACCTTTTCATTGTAAGAATCAGGAAGAGATCTGAGAACTTTCTTTACCACTCTAGGCTCTTTAACTTGTGCACCAAGACCTCGCATTGCACTTACCAGCTCATCTACCCTCTGCATATAACTTGTAATTGTTTCATTTTCAGATATTCGCAGGGTCTCAAATTGTGCCTTCAAATTCTGCAACTTCGCTTGTTTAACCTTATCATCTCCTTCTATTTTGTCCCAAACTTCTTTAGCAATCTTCAGATTCATAAGTTTTACTAATTTAGAATTTGAAAGTCTATTCAAAAGAATAAACCTTGCTTTACCATTTGTTTCATGGGCCTTGATCTTATCACTTGTGCTCAGACCATTCAGAGGTGCAATATATCCTTCCATCTTTGTCTTTCAGAATGCATAGTCTATGCCATCAAACTTAAGGCTCTCTATCTTGTTCGCCATCCCAGATCTACCTCAAGCGGTTAATATTTTCTCCAAGGAAATTTTCTCTAATACCAATTGTTGAATTAACAAGACATCTAAGAGGGGGGGTGAATCAGTTGTATCAAATTAAAACATCAAAAACTCTCAACAGTAATCAAATCCAAAAACATTCATTAAATCCTTATTATGTTATAGTGATTAACCATGAAATGCAAATAATAGAAATTGAAACAACACCATACACAAGAGAACACCATATTTACGTGGAAAACCCAATGAGAGAAATACCACGGTGAGGATTAACTCACAATATAAGTAATTGCAAAATCGATTCAATGGCTTATTGCCACAATAGGACACACTACCCAATAGGGCTCACTACTAGAATATGAAAAGAAGATAGAAGAGGAATGTTACATAGAGAGCACTATCTCAATGCAACAAGGAATCCACCATAATTACTCCAACACTTTCACAGCCTTGTTTGAAAGATTGCGGATGCCTTCAGAAGTCCAACACTTTGAAATTCACACTACTCTGCTCAAATTCGCACCCTACTCATCACTTACATCTCTCTCACATCTATCTTGAGATCTTCCAACAACACTACTCTTATGTATATCATCCTCGACCTTGAAAGCCTTCTCCAAGGTCGACAACACATCCTTTACATTTACATTTTCAAATTAGGTCGGCATCCAAACATTCCCGCGGTGGATAGGAATGAAGGTGACCCACATAAATCCTTAGTTAGGACCCAAATTTGTCCTAACACACCTCAACATGCTTCCACAAACGTTGAAGCTGCTTTGCATGTAGTGTTAACACCAGGTCAGCCATTACCCGTGCAAAACACCATAAAACTATTAAGTACATGCTTCCCACTTGATCAAGATGACACGTGGACCACACAAATATATTTTACATGATTTGAAACCATCTGAGATCCAACAAATATTTTTTTCCAAACTTGCATCACAGAAATATTTCAACCCAAAACATCCAGTTAACCTTATATGCACACTAACGCATGAAATACACACTATATTGTACCAAATCATGAGAAATCTTAAATTCTGAAAGATACAATCAACATAAACAACTTCTGAGATCTGCACAACCTGAAACCAAACCGTGGAGAAATGTGGAGCAAATACATTTCTCCTAGACCACAACAAACAACATTGAAAACCTAGTTCACACATTGGTGAACATATCTTACTCTGCACAATGATCTAGAAGCCAAAACTCTGGATATAGCAACTACTAACAACCCTGAACAACATATCAGATCCACACAGGAATAGCATCAACACAGAAGAAACACAGAGCACATCCCGGAGCACGTTCTAAACATTTGCACAACATTGTTTTCTCTATTTATCATTTTTTTTCAAAAGCACTTGAAAACCAAGCACCAGAGACGCCATCTTAGCACATTACATCATTCCAACACATCTCCAGACATTGCAACATAAAGATAGCTCCATGTACTCACAACACTTCCTCAATATCCCAACCATACATGCACAAACTGCAACAAACTATTTGCCTCTTTTTCACAATTTTCTCAATATCCTCGACATCTTCATCATGCAACAACCTTCCTCAACACATAGTTGACATCAATGACAACACCTTCATATTTGCAACACTCTCGAAAATTAATGTTTGTACAACCCAATAAAGACAATAACTGAATCACAAGTGGATAGGAATCATCAGAAGAATAGGTATGAAGATCCTTGAGAGTCCTTGAGAGTTAAAGAACAAGAGGAAATATGACAACGATTGAGACAAATTGTCAAAAAAAACAAACCAAGACCTTGCTAAAGAAATAAACCAAAACCTTGTTGGCCGACCAAGACAACCATCCGTAGAGAAAGTATCGAACGACAAAGAACAAACCCTAAAAATGAATTAACAAAAGAAATCAAAAATAGCATATGCAGCATCTGAGAGTTGTCCATGTTGAAAGAAGAACCGAGAATTGGAGGATCTGAACCGAAGACCCCCAGACGAAGGGAGTGCAGGAACAGCCCCCTAGGATACTTTAAGTGCTACGTGGTCGTGAGTGCAAGTGAGGCACCGAAACGTACCAAGCGAAATAGTCCAAATAGGTCCAAAGCATAGGGAGAACATTAGGGAAGGAAAATGGTGACTCTGCCAGCCAATCCAAGCATGGAAAGACAAAAATTACCAAAGTTCATAGGGAATGGGTCAGAGGATCTAGTGAGACACTGTAAAACATGTAAAACCATATGGATAGAAAATGGGCAGGAAGACAAAGACTACCAGCTGAGAGCATTTTCAACGACTCTCAAAGGCATAGTGATAGACTTGGACACAAAACTAGAAGTAGCATATAAAGCCACATGGGAGGCACTAAAAAGAGCATTCCAAGAAGAATTTAGGCTCCTTAGAGACGATAATGAAATAGTAGCCAAAATATACAACATGAAATAGGGAAAACATGAAAATGTACGAGAATACAATCGTAGGCTCAAAGAATTATTGGTAAATTTGGAGAGTCAGCCAACAAACGGATTAAAGAAGTGGTGGTTCATGAAGGGCTAATCCCCTCGTTGAGGAAGAAAATGAAGGTAGTACCTCCATCATCGTATGTTGATGCTTACATCGAGTGAAAAAATAAAACATCTGCCCGAGGAAACAAAAAGACAGATGATGACAAGAGTATGAAGGAGAGTAGCGATGAAGAATCAAAAACAGTACAAGCCTTAAGGCGAGACATGATGAAAATGATGAAGGAATTGAAGGTTGAAAAGGAAAATTCAAAAGAATCCAAAGAAAAATACCAAGGAAAATTTCCCAAAGAAACTAGTTTGTGACATCTGCCAAGTTATGGGACACTCTATCAAGGAGTGTCCATACAATTTGAAGAAAAGAAGCAGACAAGTGCTCTTTGCACAAGGGGAACAATCAACCCCTCCAACCACACTGTCAAAATCCTAGAACAATACCAATGCATCCCCTAAAGGATATCGTAACAAAAAAGGAAACAATTGGTTCAACAATAGTGGACCGAGAAGCAGAATACAATACGATGCCAAAGGTAGACCTATGATACAATGCCAAAAGTGCAACAAATGGGGTCACTTTGCCAGGGAATGCCATAATAATCAAGGTACAGGAGAAAGATTATACAAATGGTGTGGACCAAACGATCATGAATATACCGACTGCCCGAAATAGAAAGGCATAAATATGTTGGAAGTGGATGACGAGTAGGTTCTGGAAATTACCAGAGCATAGACAAAGAAGGCCATTTACCTAGACCCTTGTACAAAGAAAGTGAGACTCTAAGAGGCCAGGGTAGAAGTAGAGCAGGCGATGGCCAAAGAACGAAGAACCTCCAATGAAGCAACCAATACGTCACTGCAGTCAGAGTCAAAGAAAAACATAGTACAACAAGTGTTACACACAACTGTATCTATCGGGGTAACTAACCTTCTACAGATGATGCCACAACCAAGAGTAGCAATTGTCAATGTCGTCAAAGACAATCAAACTTGTCAAGGAGGTCCAAGCAAGAACATAACACGACCGTTAGGAGAAGCCACAGACCCAATGGTACTTAGTGAACATCAGGAGGAAACCTGCCATTGTACAAATGGAAATCATCGGGAAGACACAAACACCATCGTCAATGGAGGCTCGGGAATAAACATACTACCAGAGAAAACTTGGAAGTGTCTGGAGAAACCAACTCCCTGGCCTCCAACATTTCACTTGGTAGGAGCCAACTAGCACAACATCAAACCTCTCGATACACTGATGGCACAAAAAGTGTCAATAAACACACAACAATTCCTCCTGAACTTTGTTGTCATTCCACTAGAGAAGGTGTACGATGCATTACTTGGGAGAGGGTGGCTAATCACCACTAAGATAGACCACAATTGAAAACATAACACTCTCCATGGAGAGCAATGGGAGGAAGTACATCATTAACTTGAAGAATCAAGCTGTGAGCAAAGAGTTGGCATCCTCCGAGTCAAAGTCTGACAAAGGAGAATTAGATGCAGACGAAGGAAAAAAATTATGGAACCCAATGACGAAGGAGTACTAGACCTCAAGAGTTGCTCGAAGGACGAGATGAGCTCTCTCAATAGTTTGTTTCATTAGAAGATGGAAGACTACGAGGTGTTCCAACCAAAGTGTAACATGCTACAAATCAGGGGGATTGAGGAAGAAGAAGATAATGGTACAACCAGCCAAACATTTCCGACTGAGCACGAAGAATACAAGGAATAGCAAAATTGGATGATACACCACCCCACAAGTTCAAACGAGATAAAATAATCAAGTACGAGGAACCAAGGATGAAAAAGGTGAACTTGGGGGGTGAAGACAAACCAAAGACAATCTTGGTCAGAGATGATTGGGACCCCATATTGAAGGCAGTTGTGTTCAACATATTCATGGAGTACAAAGATGCATTTGCCTGGGCATACAAAGACCTCAAGGGAATATCATCAAAGTTTTGCGTACATAGGATACCTCTCGTACTGGGAGAACAACCTGTATGGAAGAGACCCTACATAATGAATACGAACTATGTCGCCAAGGTACAAGACAAGATTAAGAAAATGCTAGAAGCAAGTATCATTTTCAAAGTGGAAGTCGATGATTGGGTATCACCAATTATCATATCATTGAAGAAGGAATCTAAACGAATTTGAATGTGTAGAATTTCGAAGTCTAAATGCAATAACAATTAAGGACCCCTTCCAATCCCTTCACCAACACAATCCTCGAGGAAGTGGCTAGACATGAAATGTACTCATTCATGCACGGATTCTTTGGCTACAATAAGATAAGTATCATGTAGGAAGACAAATTGAAGACAACATTCGTAGTCGAGGATGGGCTATACGCGTACAACCAAATGCCTTTTAAGCTATGTAATGCTCCAACTACCTTTCAAAGAATAATCCTGCACATCTTTTAAAAAAAATTGTTGGCAATTTCAAAGCATTCCTAGATGATTAGTCAATCTACAATGATAAGGAGAAGCATTTGAAGGCATTAGGAGAGTGTATGGAGAGATGTAGGGAAGCCCGACTAGCACTAAATCCAAAGAAATATCGGTTCATGGTACCACAAGAAAACTTTTGGGTCACATCGTCTGTAAAGTTGGACTCAAGACAAACCCTGACAAGATAAGGGTAATTATATAGATGGAAGCTCTGCAGAACATCATGGGCATAAAATCATTTCTCGAACATGTCAAGTACTACAAAAGGTTTATTAAGAATTGTTTCCATATCTCATATCTACTAGATGTACTCACCATAAAGGGACAACCATTTGTGTGGACGGAAGACCATGAAAAAGCCTTTAATGAATTGAAAGTATGACTAATCAGTTCACCAATACTAGCATACGCGGATTGGAGCAAAGATTCTATGTACACATTGACACCTCAAATTATGCGACTAGAGCAAGACTGGCGCAAGGAGTACAAGGGTTGGACCACCCGATGTTTTTTTACAAGTTGGCTACTATCAAAGGCAAAGAAGAATTTGGTGCAGGAGCACCTTATGTCTCCATCAAACATTTTTGTGAAATTTGAATTTTCAAATGAAAAAGAATTGTAAAAGGTCATGATAAGGCCTATTCAATTGTAAATGAGTCATCAATAGGTCATTAGGTGGGCAAAAGGATGGAAAAGGAAAAATCGGAAGAAAAATAATGTAAAAGTTGCTAATTATGCAAAATGCAAAAAAAAACTAGAAAAATCAAGAAGTTCAAGTCTTTGTGGGAAAATGGAAGAGATTGGTCGGCGAAAGAAGTTCAAGAGGTAGTTATTAGGTGGAAACGTCTTTAAAAAGCATGTAAAGGGTGAGTACAAGTAGTTTTTTTGTATTCTTGAATCAAATCTTGGTAATAAAGTTCCCTGTTCTTCTAAAAAATTCTGAGTTTTCTGTCTTTTACTAGTCTTGTACGGACTGTACAACAGACTTGGGGTTGTAATCTTGTGTTGATTTCATAAAGGGATGTATGTACCTTCAAAATAAGTTGATTTGAGAGGTCTTATTGGAGTTAGGGGTCTGTTTTAATCTATTTTCCAAATCTGGCCTGAAAACCAGTCAAGAGTTTTGAAGGTCTTGTGAGTATAGGATTCACCATCCCACCAATCTAGGTTTAGAAGATTGGTGGGATGGATATTTTAGAGTGTTTTTAGTATTGTGTGATTGTTTTGTGTGTGTATTGGAGCAGGGTAGTCAGGAATATGGAATATGTTGCTGCTACAAGGGAAAAAAACAGAGTTCTCCATGCATGAAAAATTGCTACAGACTAGGGTTTTGAAAGATAATGATGGCAGAGGCTAAAAGATTGTTCCTAAAGCTTTTGCAGACATTTCTTAACATGTTTGGCACGGTGGCAAGGTATCATGAGTTTGGTAAAGGTTACTTTCAAAAACCCTCACTATTTTTATATTGTTTCTCCTACAAACAAGGGTTTTAATATACAACGCTTTGTGGAGCCTTTTTGTCCTCAAAAGTGAATGATTCTTAAGTTTTGAGACATTTTCCAAGACTGTTTAAAGTCATTTAGTGATTTGGAATAGAATGAATGGTAGATGCTTTGGAAATCTGACCTATTTTGAGGCCTTTAGGCATTGTACTGTCCATTTTCTGATGTTTTCTTTCAAGCAACGGTACTTGATGTTGTGATATGTTTAATTTGATCAAAATGGGCTTCCAAAACAGTAGTTGGTTCAAGGATTTTCAATGCATATTGACTGGTACCCCCGTTTTGAGTGTTTGGCAGTGCTACAAGAAATGTGACCTTTGTAAGCAAGAATTAAAATATGATAAAACAGTGTTTGAATTTGAGCTAATTTTGCCTTAATGATGTTGTAAAAGATATCTAAGTGCTTGGTAGAGGTTTTGAAGGCAGGTTTGATGGATTTGAAGTATTGAGCAAAGTGAATCCTATGTGGAAAAGGGTAGGTGGACTGCAAACTAAAGGAAAATCTGAAGGATCAGTGATTTATGGGTAAGTATTTGTTTTATCTCAGTTAAAAACATGTTTACTGTGTCTTGGATATCTAAGTAAGTGATGGTAGCAAGAAAGAGTGGTTTTGTTGATGTGATTTTTGTGACCAACACCAAATAGCAGAATAAAGTATCCAACGGCTACTCCATTCTCTCTTGATCAAAGTATTATGTACACTAAGATTGCGAGAGAGATCATACATTCAACTCCAAGGTTCCTTCAATGCGATGGAATACACTCAGTTGGTTTGTTGCGATATGTTGTTTTCACGAGGGGACTTACACAATTGTTCAGAAATTAGCAGCTGATAGCAGATTAATGATGAAAGAGGGTTTTCGTGCGTTGCAGATGATTTGGCGATGAGGTACGAGCTTCCTATACTAACCAGAATTGTGCGAAATTTAAATGAGTGCAGGGTTTGGAAGATTTACGTCCTACTCTAAGTACAAGATGTGTGGGGATTGACTTCAGCAGACTTCAACCGGACTTTGCCTTGCCTCGTGTGGGATAGCTTCAACAAGGTCGGTGCAATCTTCAAGGGAGTAGCGAAAGGTATTCAGATTACAACTCAACATGCAAATACCATCAAGATGATGCATACAAACATGTGAATCGTAATCGAAGTTAAGTTTGGAAAGTATTCCAGTTGACCACACAAGGCAAACTTACCATCAGTAAGCTTGCTAGTGGTATAGATTAGACAAAGCTGCTTTAATCAAACACCACAATCCACAACTAACTACTTGCATGAAAATGAAAATTACTCTACTTTAAGTCCTACCTGAAGTAGAAGGACAAAGAAATCTTGCTAGCTGCTCATAACAAAAGACAAAATCATCATCAATGAGACTCTTTCTATTATGATAGATTTCACAACAATTTCTTACAAAGTTCTCAAGGGAAAACTTTCCTTCTCCTTCAAACTATGCTATGCTAAGCTATCTCAACTATCAGTCTCTCTGCTCTATTCTCCGATCTCTAATCTAATAATGTACAAATGAGGGGGAGTCCCCTTTATATAGCTAGCCAATCTCAATGGACAGTCTAGATTAAATTACAATGGATGGCTCATATTGAGCCACATTAGCCCTAGACTAGATTCTGCCCTAAAAATCGCTAGAAGGTGGAGTGGTGCAATTATTGAGCATAAAAATGGCAGATTCCTCCTTTGACCACTATGGGAAATTAATGCCCACTACCCTTCTAGAAGATTCTCGTCCAGGACCCTGTTCCCATTGTTCTTCTCTCTGACCGTGAAAGCAACAAACTAGGCCAACACTGCATCAACTTCTTGCTCAGAAATAGCTGGAGTAAGATTAAGTTGGTACTCAAGGATGGCAATTGTTTGCTCCTGTCAGATACAAGATTTTCTCCAGGCCTCGATGGATTCATGTGTGCTTTGAATAATAGCGGAGAATGTGGAGATATTCTCAAAGTCAACTTGAGAAAATACTCTCATCTCAGAGAAGAATGGGCGCAATCTATCCTTCAAGTCATCCACCGTCACCTCCTTAGGAGTTAGCCGTTTTGTGAACAATGCCTCCAGCGTGTTGAAGATGCCCTCCTGAATGTTTCCCATGGCCTTCCTGATCTTGACTAACTTTGTCCTTGCTGTGTCAAAGAAAACCTCGGCCGATGAATGCCGCAGAATACCATCTTGGAAAATCATATCTATCTCTAGCCTGAATCACCCCTCCTTCAATCAAAGTCTGCATTGGCATATGCATCAGAGCAGCTATGTGTGGAATAGTCTTATCTTGGAAAATGTGAGTATCACTCCATGCCTGTTCAATGTTCTCCATACGGGAGAGGATGTTGGAAGCATGCTAGAAAGAGTAGACAAGATCCTCAATGAATCTCTCAGCCTCAACACGAACATTGTCAACCCACTTGTCTCCTTCCTTAATTGCCTTCTTCATTTCCTCAAGCTCGCTAATTGATTCTCGTGGAAGCTCAACTGGAATTTCTACCGTTGGGTTCTCCTGAGCACATGGACGTGCTAGATGTTGCACATACCCAATTAACGCCTTATGCTCCCCTTTCAGCCTCTTGTATTTTTCTCCCTTTCGAAGCAGTCTATCCTTCAATGCCTGGAAGGAGTTATCAGCCTCTTCAATCACTTGTGCTTCTGTAGGGCATCCTAGTTCAACTGTAGTGATCGTGTAATTTTTGGGCATTACTTCATCTCGATCACAATCTTCCCTTGGAACTGCCACACGAAGAGTGCGGGAACCGAACTCATCCATCTCCATCCTGGAGTATTTTCTGGCTCTTTTCCTCTTAGGTGACCCGCTTATTCTATTAAGGAGCTCCTCCATCTCTATTGTTGGGTCAGTGTCGTCCTCCTGATCTCTTCTTATTGCACTTGTGAGCCAATTTGGAACATCTTGTTGAGCACTACAGACGACAAGTGGTTGCCTTTTCGTTGCTTCTACTTCATGAACTTCCTCTTCAGCAACATTCGGTTGAGGCTCATCCATCTCCATGTGCTGCCTATCCTCCTCAAGATCCCAAACTTCAGGCTCTGTAGTGTTTCTTCAAAGGTTGCCTCAATCGCATGATCCAAGCGAGTGTTTGTTTATGTTTCCTCATCTTCATTCGGTTGGTTAGCACTCCTAGGAGCATTAGCGCTCTGACTATCGGGCTCGCTAGGAAATGGTTGGTTGACTTCCTCCATTTCTTGCTCTTCATTCGCTCTAACCCTCTGACTTGCAAAGATTGAAACTTCTTGTACGCTGGAAGAGTGAGCCAACAACTGTGTAGGTGAAGCTTCCTCCGTCCTTTGAGGCTCTGGCTGAACTGGTTCCTCTTCCTGTGGCTCCGTAGCTTGGGCGGCTTGTTTTCTCTTTCTTGTTGATGTCAGTGGCCTGTGATTGCCCATGAGGTTGTACATGAGGGCAATTGACTTGCTTTTAAGCCTGTGAACATGTCTATCCACCCAACTCCTTGTGAATGTTAAGGCTGGCATAGACAATGTGTCCAAATCTGTGATCTCTGGTTCTGCCCAATCAGGTGGTGGGACTAGCGTGCCTCTCACTGATTCATAATCAGGTTGTGTAGCATGGGCGTCCTCATCCACTTGATCCAAAACTTGGACAACCTCACATTCCCTGATCAATTTCAGGGGTAATCTAGAGAACATCCTCCTTCTGATCTCAACTTCATCTTCCGCATTCGCCCAAAAGTCTTCTACATGAGCCTTGTGTCGATATTCTTCACCTTGTACCATTCCAATCTTCCTGTGAGGATCAAAGTCATGTCGGCTGGTGTGGAGAGTGAGATGATAGAATTGTAATTCCTCCTCTGCTTCCTTGGCTGGCTGCAAAGATGGGCACTCCTCAAGTGAATTTCCCATAACAATAGGGAAGTGCAATCCTCCTTTCTTCCTTTTCCTTATGATTTTGTCATAGGCCATGAGTTGCCTAGACACTTCAAGCATTACCATCCTGTCCGTGGGGTACCTTGGCAATCTGTAGGCGTATGAATGGAACCCCGGCAGCCTTATGTAAGTGAACTTCAGGAACTGGATAAACCAATACCCGTACTCTTCAATCAACTTTTGTGCATCTTTGGATATTCTTTGTTGTGTTCTTCGTTGAAGAGTCCTGGTGATGTGCATAGTGAAAGCATCGTTCGCTCTCTTGAAGCTGGAGGTATCAGTCAGGTGCAACTACCTGCAAGCTTCATGGATTTTAAATTGACCGGAACCACATCCAATCGGCTCCTGGTATGTCAATCCTTTATACTTCGTCATCTGAGCTAGCATATAGATGACATACGAGCTCATATAAAATGTCTCTGTTCTCCTCAGGCTTCTGAATTGCTCATTTATATTGTCGTTGATCATTCTTGCCCAATCCACATACTATTTTCCCTCCAACACTACACTGATGTAGAAGAACATCCAAGGCTCAAAAGCGTACGCCTGTGGGCTGCCATTCACCCGACTGAGCATTATGATTAAATCACAATACTCCTGTTTTAGCTCCTCTGAGATAATTTTCTTTGGCAACTTGGTGCCAAGAGGCTTTGGTTTCCTCATCCACGATACATTAATTCTCTTTGCACACCTATCGAAAGATGAGGCATACATTTTATCAGCGCTTTCCTTTGACTTGTACAACATTCTTTCCACAGCTGGAATCCTGAACGCCTCTCCAATAGCCTCAGGTGCAAAGTTAGCCAACAACTTGCCTTCTGAAGAGACAATCGTTCGGTGGTCTGGCCTATAATAGTTTGCACATTCTATTATCAACTCAGGACATCGAATTGCTGGTGGAAAACCAACAGCTGCATACAAGCCACTTCTCACGATGTTGTGCGATGTGACTGATGGAGGATGACCAGCCTGCCCATAAATTCTCCTTTTGAATGCCTCGAGGTTGAATGAACCAAGGTTGGTGTCAGTCAAACCTCCCAGTTTTGACATGAACTTCGACTTAGGAATGAATGACTTCTTCAGTTGCTTGATGATTGCCTATCTGGAGGCATTCTCTTTGCCTGCTTCAGTATTTCTAGCTCTACCTGCAGCTTTGCTTGTTCCGGCATCATCTCCTTTTCAAACTTCAGCCATCTGCAAAATAAAAATTCACGGATTACAATTCTAATTTAGAAAATAAAATCACCACGAGATGGCTAGCATATGGAGTTAGCTTCGAAAATGAAAATCTTCATCACTTAACTACCAACTCCAAACCTCGAGATTTTTGACTCTGAAATTCAAACTTCGAGCTTCAGCAACTTTCAGCAATATCACTTTCAACACTTAGAAAAATCCAACTCAACTTACTTCAAAATTTTCTCCTTCTCAGCACTCACTCACTTCAACTTCATCACTCTTACAATTCACACTTCAGCACTTAGAAAAATAATTTACTCAACTTAGAAATTTCTCACTCACTCAGCAACTACTTCAACTCCACTTCAGCACTTCAGCACTCTCACAATCTCAACTCTGCAACTTGTGAAGAAAAAATGAATAGCTTCAAAGTTTATATAATTGAGAGGGGATGCCTAGTTTAGCAGTTGCCATTAATTCACTCCCCCACTACTTAGAAAATTTCCAATTTGGGAGAGAGACTGGTAAGTTGTCGCAAAAGTTATGTTCAGTCGTCATAGAGTTGTCATAAAAAATTACTATTGCTGGAGATTCCTTCTTTATTGAAAATTTGAAATTTCCCACCTTGACTGCATGTAACGTTCAGTTGACTAAAACATTTTTGGGAAATTGATTAAAATTACTCTGGCATAAAAAATCTCACCCTTGAATAATGGTGTACTTCTCATTGAGATTTAATCTCAACGCCTTAGGAGAAATTTATTTCATTTGGGAAAATTTTATTCCACCTTCCAATGCCTTAGAAAGAAAAAAAAATTATATTTATTTCCCCAAGCTTCATCAATTGCAATCTCCAGTATTTTAAAATCACAATGCGTAATTATTTTCTTTCCAAAACATCCTCCTTAGAAAAATATTTCTCAACTTGATCAATTCATGTGTCTAAACGAAGGGGGAGATTTAATTTTTCAACCTTGGGAAATAATTTTAATCAAAGTTTATTCAACTTCTCCAGCCTTGGGCGTTTTTGCTAAGTCAAGCTCTCATTTCCAACGCCTATAAAAAATTCCAACATTGACTCATCAACCTAGTCGCATTTGGGATTGTATACTCTAACTTCTCATGCCTTAGGCATTTTCTCCAATCAATCCCCTCAACTCAGGCGCATTTGACCCCTTGTAGTTTCATTTTCCAACACTTAAACGTTTTTTTACCTTGTTCTTTCCTTAGGCGCATATGGGGGTGTCCACTTTCAATTTCAAGTACTTTTCATCTCCTTACAATGTTTGGCGCATTCTGGGGGGTAAACTTTCATTTTACAAACACTTAGCTAAATCTTCACCCCATCCATTAGCTTGGGCGCATATAGAGTAGTGAACTTTCAATTTTGATTGCCTTAGAAATTCTCATCAACTTCTCCTTACTTTAGGCGCATATGATGTTTACTTCAAGTTTTGAACACTTAGAAAAATTTCCAAGTACTTTTCTCTCCAAGGGCACATATCAAGGGTGTAGCTTTTAGTTTCCAACACTTAATCAACTTTTCACCCCCCTCTCTACTCTCAGGCGCATATAGAGGGTCTTCCTTCAACTTTTCATGCCTCAGAAACATTTCACCCTTCATACTTTGAGTCTATTTGCCTTAGAAAATTCTCCACACTTCCTCTTGAGTTAAGGCGCATTTGTTGGTTGCTCCCTCCAATTTATGACACTTAGAAACATCCCCAACACCTCTCCTTGGGTTAAGGCGCATTTGACAACCCCTACCTCCATTCTCCATGCCTTAGACTTTTCTTTCAACTTGGGGCACTTTTACTAGGTCCTACTTTTAGTTTGCATGACTTAGAAAAATTCCAACACTCAATTCTTTACCTAGGCGCATTTGGGATTATCTACCTCAAGTTTTCAACACTTAGACATTTCTCCAAGCCTTCCATGCAAGTGGGGCGCATTTCTATGGGTGAGCTTCCAATTTGTTTGCCTCATAAAGTTTTCCATGCATTCCCATGTCCTTGGGCGCATTTAGGTGTTGATGCTTCCAATTTATATGCCTTAGAAAATTTCAAGGCCTCCTCTTCTTCTTGGGTGCATATAACCCTTCAAGTTTTCAATTTCAATACCTTAGAAAATTTCAAGGCTTCCTCCTTCAAGTTCAAGGCGCATTTGGAGGCCTAAGCTTCAAGTTTGAACACTTAGTAAATTTTTACCCTCTTTCCTTGCTAGGGCGCATATGAGAGTAGGAGCTTTCATTTTATCATACATAGAAATTTTCCAACCTTCCAACCTTCCAAGGGTGCATTTCCATGGGTGAGCTTGCAATTTGCATCACTTAGAAGAATTTTCCATCTTCCATCTCCCATCCTAGGCGCATTTGGGGGGGGGGCTTCAATTTTCAAGGACTTAGACAAATTTTCAATTCAACCTCTCAAGCTAAGGCGCATTTGGCATGTTGGACTTCAAATTTCTCAGACTTAGTGAATTTTTCATGGCTCTTCAAGCTTCTAGGGCGGATTTGAGGGTGTCAAGCTTTCATTTTATCATACTTGGATGAATTTTCAAGCTTTTTGTCTAACTTAGGGCGAATTGTTCATGATGCCCTCAACTTTCCCTAACCTGTTATTTTTAGAAAGTTTTGCATTCTTCGTGTTTTAAGCTGATTTCTAGCTCCAGAAGGCTTGATTTTTGCTTTGCCTCGATCCTCGTGACGTGACTAAGTTGCTAGCACCTGATGCCTACATGTACCTGCTATTTTTAGCAACTTACTAAAAATAGTAACTGTTCAGAATGAGCTCAAACTTTGCGTGCCAATTGCCTAAGGATGTTGATTGTGACTGGATGCAGCTTCCGTGTGACCTTCATGTCTCGCCCTACTTTTTAGGAAACCCTAATTCCTCTGCATGGACCTGCTAAAAATAGTAAGTGCTTGATTTTCGAACCTCTGCAACTCCGTTTGATCCAAAATTCGCTCCATTGGGTCCTCGTCACTTGCTTGACTTGCTCACACTGGTACCTCATGTCGACCTGCTATTTATAGCCTTGTTTCAAAAGTGACTTACTATAAATAGTAAGTGCTCAGATCGCCTCCAAATTTTACCAGCGAGTTCCTTGGAAGATACTGATCACAGTGGGATACTTCAGTTTTCGGAGATTTTGGCGTTTGACCCCTCATTTTAGGTCCCGAAGTTGGAAACCCTAATTTGACTTGCATGTTGCTCAAACGATCTTCGTTTGACCCCATTTCTGTTGCATGTCGATCTGTTTGTGATACTGAAGTGTTGGACAGCTATCGAAGTGATCCTGCTAAAAATAGTAAGTGTCTGAGAAAGTGATCTTCTGACTGTCAGATGCATTTGCATGTCACACTGCCCGAGAGATCTCAAAAAACCCAGAAAAATGATCAACATGCGAGCACTGGCTAAAAATAGTAAGTCCTGGAAAAGTGATCAACTCTGTTTGCATGTTACCTTGTTGCGAAGCTCTCAGAAAACCCATAAAGATTATGCAAACATGCGCTAAGAAATATCGCATGCAAACCCTAAAAATAGCCTCTGAAGCCTGAATCACTGAAAGTCTTCACCTCATTTTGCATGCTATATCATTGTGAAGGTCTTGAAAAACCCAGAAAGATTATCCAGAGATGCGTTGAAAATTCCAACATGCAAACCCTAAAAATGGCCCCTGAAGGCATAACTGCTAAAAATAGTAAGTTGTTTGTTTCAACTCAAATTGTGCAAGCAAGTAGCTCACAACGTTCTAAGAGCAGTGCAATTGTCAGAATCTGAAAATCCCAAGAAAATATGCCCAAAATTGGTACTTACTAAAAATAGCAAGTTGTTAGAATTCAGTGAAAATTCAGTGGGAGCCTGCTTGAAGCATCCTAATAGCAGTGTTAAGCTGAAAATTCGATTAGCCAACTCAATTTGACCTCAAAATTGTTTGAAGATTGTAAACCCTAATCCATCAGAAAGCCCTCCAGACTTAGCCAAAATTCAAATCTAGGTCAAATGGCAAGTACATCACCAGATAGAAAGAACCGACAAAGAGAGAGACTGGCCCAAAACCAAAGCCAAAAGACGGGAACAGAGCAAAAATTAGGGGGTCCCCATCCTGAATGGGGTGATGTGTGAAAAGGTCACAACAGGTTTGTGGTCATTTTGTCTTGAAAAGCATATTGGAATTAAGAATGAAATGGTGCATGTTTTGGTATTTGGTCTACTAAGCAGATTATTGCTTTGGTTCTGTCAAGATTGATGATGGTGAAGTTTTTTTGAGTCTGATATAGAGATGGGATGCTGATGTTATGTTTTGGCTTGTTGATGCCTAGTGAATGGTCAAAGAATTTGTTGGATTTTGGAATATGATCTTCTCCAAATGAGTTTGGGTCAAATGTACCCTGAGTTTGTGTGGTTTTGGCATCTGATATTGCATCAGAATTATAGTATGACAGAAAGGGAAGCTCTTGGGATGGTGTACGCAATGTAGAAATTGAGACATTATTTGCTAGGGACGCCCTTCATGTTCTACGTTGACCATCAGTCTCTCATGTACTTGGTCAACAAACCCATCATTCAGGGAAGAGTAAGTCGATGGCTTCTATTGTTGCAAGAATTTAAATTCACCATAATTGTATGTCTCGGAAAGAGCCATGTCATCGTGGACCATTTATCAAGAATTTGGTTTGGTGAGCCTTTCTAGATGCACACTTGTTTCAGCTTGTAGCACTTCCTCCATGGTATGAGAAAATTGGAGAGTACCTGTCAACGTCAAAAAATTTCGAAAGAAATGCCACTAGGGGAGCGAAGGAAACTAGTTCTAAAAAGCAAAACCTTCCAACTCATTAATGAGCTATTATATAAGATGGGGTTAGACCAAGTACTTAGGCGATGCGTCATGGAAGAGGAAACTCTTGGTGTATTGAAAGAAGCACATGAAGGTCTAGCTAGAGGGCATATGGGACTAAATGCCACAGCTTAGAAAGTTCTCCTGGCAAGATTATGGTGGTCGACCATACACATAGATGCCCAAAAGTAGGTGATAGGATGTGATACGTGCCAAAGAGTTAGTAAACCTCTCAAGAGGGACTACATGCCACTTTTCCCATCTCAACCACATGAACTATTCGAACGATGGGGACTGGACTTTATTGGGCCACTGAAAGTCAACTAGTTGCATCGGTGTAGGTATACAGTTATCACCACCAAGTACTTGACAAAATGGGCAGAGGCTCGAGCATTGCCAGATAACACTGCACTTAGTACAAGATTTATCTATGAACATATAGTCACACAGTATGACATCCTGATACAGATCACTAGCGACAGAAGTGGATATTTTGTCAACCATGCCATTCATCTAATGACATCAAAGTTCCAGATATTCCACAACTTGTCAAGTTTGTACTACCCAAGAGTGAATGATTAGGCAAAATCCACGAACAAGGTACTTGTCTTTGTCATCCACAAGTCATGTGGCATTAAGGAAGCGGACTGGGAAGAAAAGTTACCCGTCGCACTATGGGCCTATCGTACATATAAGGTGATGACTGGGCACACACCATTCCACTTGTACGGTCAACAGGCAATAGTGTTAGCTGAATACATGGTGCCCAGTTGGAGAATAGTCGTCGCGAATAAACTAGTGATATAGAGAGTTTGAAGGAGCAGTTGTTCCAACTCAACAAACTCGACGAATGAAGAGTACTAGCACAATGGGTGATGGAGGCAATGCACAAGAGAAGGAAGTATTGGCATGAGAAACACCTTCACCGAATGAGATTCCAACCGAGCTAGTTAGTTTTAAAGTATAATGGTCGTAACGAGATTAAGCTGAGAAAATTCAAAGTCAAGTGGCTTGGACCCTTTAAAATCAAGGAGGTTGGAGAGAATGGAGCAATCAAACTAGAGAATTTAGACAAGACTCTTACCAAATTCCATTAACGGATCAAAATTAAAACCATATCAAGAGAGAAAGGAAATAATCAGCATCAATATGTTGGGATATGCAACTACAAAAGATTGGAGAATAAGCGAAAACAAAACCAAGGAGGAAGAAGATTGGGGAATAGGCATAAGCCAGTTTGTACCAGAGGAAGATCGGACCGCACCAGGAGGCAAAAGATTAGTCGAAGAAAGACTCATCAAGAAAAGGGTGGAAGGAATTGCAGTTCCCCAAGTTCACAAGCATCTAACCAATGCCCTATTCGGAACATCTGCACTATGAAAAAGGACACTGAAATTTTCACGCAACCTATAAAGGAGAACGAAGAGGGTAATTGTCATATGAATTGGATGATGAAGCTAAGAAAGAGAGGAGAAAGCAAAGAAGGAAAGAAGGGAAAAGGCAGTCCAGAACAAATGCAATGAAGATGACTAGGGCAAAGAAGACGATGGGAACAAATATCTGGAAAATGAAGGACCATGCCTAGAAACTTTAATGATGGCAAAAGACATGTTCATCATTGGAAAATTAGACGAGTACAATGATGAGGTAACTAAGTACACCAAAGAAAATAATCAAGAGTCCCCTACACTGTTGACCTTGTACAGACTATGGCGTGTGTTACCGAATCTAGCGAGTCCGTCAATGATAGACGAAGAAAATATTACTTGGTACCAACAGTATGGTGGATGCTACGTGGACGAAAGTTATAAAGGTATTGGTCCCGCTCCCTTAGTAGACAAGATTTTTGACTTAAATATTTAGGAACATGCTATGAAGAGGAATGTTACAAGAGATTGCCCTTTTCCTATAAGTGGCAATACGTGTCAGAAGTCAAGGTACGAGGTGATGAAAGAAAAACACAGAAAAGAAAAATCGATGAAGGAGAAAATAAAAAATGTAAAAAGCAAAAAATTATATTGGTGAAGTCGAAAAATGAAAAGAGAAAAAATGAAAAAGCAAAGGAGAAAAAATAAAAAAGTGTAAAAATATTTAAAAAAAAAATTAAAGTGAATCTTTAAAAGACTAAAAGAGGCCATACGGCCAAAAGAAAATCATAAAAAGCTCTCAGGAGAAAACAGTCCACAAGAAGAGACCGTACGAATTAAAGGACTCTCGAAAGGGTTAGGAAGGAGAATTTACATACGACGAGATCAAAGAAACCACAGAGAACTTGTACAACGAGAGATTGTACAGCTCGTACGTCACACAAGAGGAGGCTATCGGATATGGAGGACATTATATCGTACGACAATCACGCACAGGTTGAAAATCCATAGTACGACACAAGGGTGTTGTCCAACTGAAAAGAAAGGCAACCATATGGGGACATACCGTACGACATGAGCAATGGTTGGCACTCGTACAACATACTCTATTTGGATGCATCATACAACAGATTCACCCTGAATCCGTACAGCTAGAAGAACATAGGACATTCCCGCATGGCTAGGACAAAATCATACAACATAAAAGGAAACAATAAGTTGCACAAGGCATCGTATGACACATAGGGGTGTGTATAGCAACAATAGAACACAAGTATCGTACAATTGAAAGTATATTTTATAGTGTGGACAAATGGTACCAAAGGGCGTATGACTGAGGACATAGAGAATTTCGTATAGGAGTCTGTCAGTACACGGAGTTGGCCAAAATTTAGTTTCTTTAACGATTTTGGGCAATCACATTGGTTATTTAAACTGTGTGGATGAATCCAAGGGGCTATTTATGGAAATTAGTCAGCCAGATGCTCACAACCTTCTTGATATAGTCTAGAGGTACTTGAGTGAATTGCAAGTGATGGCAAGGGTGATGTACGAAGTCAAGGAAATTGGGTAGCAGTTAGACATTGGGCACAACCCCTTAGTGGCACAGGAGGCCGAGAGGATCCTTGTGTTCAGCAACAGGGATGCATGGGTGAGTTCTTTTGGTGTTTCATCTCACATGGGTGGCCAGCAGTGGAGACGACCGAAATGTTGGTCACCTGGCAGCCAACCAAACCTACTGCAATCGAGAGGCATGGTCGAGAACTCGCAACACTACGGCATGGAGAGGTGCTACAAGGACTTACTCCTCAAATGGCAACGACAAATGGCTTCCATTGAAGAGGCTAGACAGGCAAAGGACAAAGCACTTGCACAGGCCGAAAGCATTAGAGGAGAGCTAGTTGACCATGTTCATAAGTCCCAGGAGCAATTGGCCCAAGTTCAGCAACAAAGCACACGAGTCACAACTCTTGAGCAGGCAGTGGAAGAGAGGGGCACACTTTTAGCTGAAAGGGATGCTCAATCGACAGAGAAAGATAGACTATTGGCCGAGAGGGATGCCCAATTGATTGAGAAGGACAAAGAGTTGTAGGGAAGGATCCAAGAGTTGGAGAAGACAAACAAAAAGCTCGCAGAGGCCGTATAGATGGTCAAAACTGTGAGAGAAAAAAACTCCAATGTTTGCAATAATCGACAACCACCACCCCCACGTCCTTCGTGCATCCAGGGACGTCCTCTCACCCTCCTCACTGATACTTTTCTAGTTTATAGTCCCCCTTTCGTGCATCTAGGGGCGTCCTCTCATCCTCCTCGCTGATACATTTCTAGTTTGTAGTCCCCCATTTTGTTGTTATGTTGCTTGGAAAACGACTTTCTTTTTTGGGGGTGGATGATGTAGTCAATTAGAAGTAATTAGTCTTGTTTAGTCGGCCAAATAAGTAAATAAATAAATATTCATGTATGCAGCAAATGTTTAATATTATATGTTGTTATCGGAAGTTAAGTCCCCGACCATTGGTTAGTTGTATCGGGTAGTTCCCAATGGTTGGTGTTCTCAGAAAACGTCAATAACTATATATGTCTTGTTTCACTTGTAGTCGGAAACAACACAGACTTATGTATACTGAACTTATTGCCATTGAATGAATGAGAATACTATTGTTCTATGCATATGCATTCCTAAGTATCGGATATGTATGTTTTTGTAAGTTATATTCTTGTTTACTCTGTTAGTCAATCAAGTTACTTCCGTGAGTAAACAAAAAGCACCGCCAAGGCACTGGAAACCGAAACTAATCATGCCAAGAAGCAGATGATGTTGAAGAATGATGTCGGGTGCCAAAACATGCACTTACTAAAAATAGCAATGTTCTCTAAGAATTGTGGAGAACAACCTAGAAGGCCCAAAACACTACAAAGAGCATCACCGCAAACCTAAAAGCCAACTGAATTGCACACCACCACTGGATGCCAAGAAAATCTTAAATCAAGCCCTCCAAGAATGTTGGAACTATCCCAGCTCACTTGGAAACCTTCGGAAAACCCTAAAAGTTGGCCAACACTCACATAATAGTATGGTGTAAAAATGGGGAATTTAGAAAATATCACATCACCACTGCACCTAGAAAAATATGCTTAAAGAAGAAAGAAAAAAAGATTTGCTCAATTTTCACTCAACAACTAGACATCAAACTACATCAAAAAATCATCAAAAAAAAAGCGTTTACAACATATTTCCTAGTGAAGATCTAAACAAATGTTATAATACCTAAGATCAAACTCTATGCCATATGCTATGGTCAACCTCCATTCATCAGCAAATTGGCAAAACTGATAAACTGGCCAATTAACGAAATCTGGTTAACAAAAATATAATATTATGAAAAATATATTTACATATATAATTTAACAGCAAAGGGCACAAAGAGAATGACTGGAAAATTCAAAAATATGTATATCACCAATGCATTAGCACTCATCCTTCTCGCATACAATCATCTCTATCTTAATCTCATTCCAGGTAACCTCTGTGATGATGGTTGCAGCCTACTATATAGTTTCCTCAATCTTTTGCTGAAAACTATTATGCTATTTCAAGGCACCAAGTGATTTATAGAGATGTATATAACAGTGCAGAGAACAAAGAGTTCCAACATCAACTATCACTGTTTGCACTAGCTTGATAAAAGCATGACCAGGCTCTGCCTAGACAAAAAGCTTCCAATGCTGTGTTTTGGATCAGCTAATTAAGAGCGTGAGAAATGCAAAAGTCAATGTAATGTTCTTAGACTTTAAAATATTCTTATCCCTTCAAAAAAGCAACTTCTATAAAATGAGAAACAAATTGCTAGTCATTACATTGCCCATCACTCCGTAATAACATACAGCATAAAAGTCTTTACTGAGCCAAATCATATTTTATTCCAGACTGAGTCATACATAAAATAATGAACAGTAAAACTACCAAGAACGCAACTTTAGAGAGCATTACTCCCCTACTCCTACCCAAGTAAAGCAAAGCATCTCAGATTATATCCTACATTTGTAAAGGAAATGTAATTTTGAAGTAAATGGAACTTAAGCCCAAAGTTTGAGTGGCTAAGTTATCCAAGAGTTTTGAAAACCAATTAACAAAATTCCTTTTTCATGCCTTCGACTTTTAAATAACCTTAGATGAAGGCCTTACTTTCTAAGTAATGTGGTTCAAGTATAAGCAGTGCCTATGCTTAACAAAAACGCTATTATATGTCTCATAATAAACTGATAAAGTTTCCGTGACTATCCACACCCCTTCCTTGCCAATTGAACAGTAACCACTCACACAAATCTAGTAATCATGCTCAACAAATTGCATTAACTATGGTATGCAATTTAGTACCCTGATCTCTGGTAGATTTTCGTTGCAGGGTGTCATTTCTGACAGCATTTAATTTGTAATGTAGATTTAGTCATCATTACTTACAAGTGTATTTATCATCATGTGCACTGCATAACAGACAGCATACATATAGCATTCAAAATAAGACTGAATGACAGATAGCTTTATTTATGTCTCAATCTTAAAATCTTTCAATGGCTTGGAGAGCATTTAACAAGAAGCTCAGACATACTTTTTTCTTGGTTTATGATTCCCTGTGGGCTTGAAAGAAAAAAAAATCTGCCAAGCAGCAATCAGGATTGGGAGTGCGCACAAGTCAAAGGCCAGGAGATAATACATCTGATTGTCTAGGCTATCCAGTACTTAAGTGTGTTACCTGTTATTCCCCAAGTACACTCCATATATTGCCCACTTTGTTCGCTTATGTTAATCCACAGGATACTCTTACCATACTAGGCTTCTCCTGCATGGAAAATTTTTCTTTACATATGGAAATCCCAGAATTATGTTGAATTTACAGTTCATGATCATGTTGCAAAAAATATCCTAACAAATGTTCCGACTAGTATGGCACCATGTTTTAACTTTGATTTGCATGTCCAAAATATAATGCACAAAGATATAAATGCAATTCCAGCTTGATCTGTTTAACTTCTGCAGACCATTTCTTGCTCCAAACACTGGTCACAGTGAATAAAACAGCCAAAGTTTAAATTTCAACAAAAGAAATAAATTAAAATCAAATTTTAATAATGCTTCCTTGAAAATTTGGAGGTCGACATGGCTAAGCAGTAAGGATTATAGGTTCTCAAAGATAGCTAAAAGCAACCATTTAAATGAAGAATGAAACAGCATTCCTTAAGCATCAAATGTAACATGGTAGCTCCATAGACTATTAGAAGCAAGTAATGGCATCCACATGAATCATAATTATTTGCTTCAATGCCAAGGGTAGGTGATATGGATGGTACGTGCTCCAAAGTGGTTAAAAGCATAGTTGGCAGACTCAGCGACTACTTGCAGAGTTTTTCTGCCAAGTTTTTGGCTAGTTTTTTCAAAAAACTCGGCGAGTCCACTCCATAAACTCAGTGAGTCCCTACCCAAAGAAAAAAATCATTTTTAAAAACATTTTTATAAACAAAAATGTGCCAAATAACTAATTTCTCCTTTAAGTGATAAATTGTGAAAATGGTGTGCAACATGAAGTTTTGTGTGGTTTCCAAGGCCTTAATTTGGGCTTGGTGGTGGAGGCTTTTCCCCTCGACTCTATTAGGGGCATTGCCCCTTGAACCCATTAGGGGCATTGCCCCCAAAACCCCCACAAGAGTGTTGAACACCTAGAATACTAAGAAGGGGGGGGGTTGGGGAGTGAATCAGTATTCTATTAAACCATTTAGTCATAATCCAGCTAATTATCAAAACATATCTAACTGGAGCTATGAGTGAGGACATGAAGAAAATCACAACACCACATAACACATAAACACCAAGATTTTTACGTGGAAAACCCAAAAAGGGAAAAACCACGATGAGGATTAGCTCACAATATATTATAACCAGTTATAAGATATTACAGGGCTCACTGTCCTTATAAGGCTCACAGCCTGAAATAAATACAAGACAAAAGAGGCTACACAGCCAAAGTGTGAACTGATGTAAGATGCAGCTTCCTTGTGCTGAATTCAGTTCCAATGAAGTTCTGAATACAAAAAACTACTCTGCTCAGCAATCACTCAACACACATAGCAGTTCTTCCCTCACTCTGATCTCACACACACAAATTCGCAAGTTCGCACAATATCAGATTTCGCACACATCACACTACCTTATCGCTTTATGCAATTCAACACTGTTCCACATATATACCCTATTACATCCACATACATCAATTAGATCGGCCTAATTAGATACAGCCCTATTTCAATTCAAAAACACTTTGTCGGCTTCATACTTGAAAACAAAACTTCTCCGCGCTCAAAACAAATGTGCAAAACTTGAGTTTAGGTCGGCATGGATCTAAAATAGATCCCATTAACATCCACAATACATATTAAACTTCATTGCACAATTTCAAGTATAAGGTCGGCCAGGGATTAGACTTATCACAAAATGAGCAGATCAAACCAACAACAATCATCCATATGATCATATAAGCACACGCCATCTGGAATATATGTAGCACTGACACCTGTAAACCATCTCCCAAAATTGTAGAGTCTGAATCTAAACACCGAAGGAATGCAAACCAGAAAACTCATATCATCTTGTACTGTATAAGCCAGAACACAGTTTGCCGAACTTCTGTCATTTGTAACTTTCATCCTGATTGACCAAAATCGCTGAAATCTTGAACATAGATGTATTTAACAGTCCTAAACAACATGCTGTAACCGTATAAGCCGATCTTATAATATGAGCGAATCCAGACCAAATTACCGGATCAAGGTATCACAAAACTGGTTTACCGGATTAGACAGAAACTATCAACAAACAATGTTGGCATCAATGACAACACATCAAAGGTTCCTTCTTCATTCTTTCAACAAAGAGACGCTACCCCTCAACCCCATTGGGGTCTCGACTCCTAGACCCCCCACTAGTTATTGGGATCTCTTGTCATATAAAAAAATTAATTATAATGAGGGGGTTTGGAAGTGGAGACCATAATCAACAACTTAGACAATTATCTTAATCACTATCATAATATCATTGATCAATGATGAAGTATCATAGTATCAGTATCAAAGATTCAAAATGTCATTATTACTATAAAATACAATACAACCTTCAACTTCACACAAGAAAGGTAGAGGACAAATCAAAGCTCATTGATCTTTATAGCCATTAAACAAGGTAAGATGAAGAGACTTCATTGTTTATTGTAGACGAGATTCTTGATTTTGAAAGGTAGGCAATGGAGGATGTGGGTATAGCAAAAGGAGCCACTAGATTGTCGTTGGATGACATTGATGAGACATAGGAGGAGGAGCCATTGTCATCTAGCAACAAGATGGAGGTTGAGTTAGAGCCACAAACACAACCTACAATATTGAGTGAGGAATTGCAATGGAGTGCAAGGATTAGAACCTCTCCCCAAGTTCTCACTAGACCAAGGAAGAGGAAGATGTAAAATGTTGTAATATGCAATTTATGAATTATGATGATGATTTTCAAAGGCAATCATCATAAATTCATAATAGTTGTCAGCAAACTATTGTATCAGGATTTTGCATGATGATGCAATTTTGTACTCAATTTGTATTCCAATGAATCGAATTTAATAGCAAACACTTTTGTACTCATTTATGGACTCATTGGATACATTTTGTCATTGAATTCGCAAAAAAAATGTGTTATTAAAGAAATTTAAGCATTTTTTAAGTTGTTGAGTTTTTGCCAAGTCCTTGTCTACCAACTATGGTTAAAAGCATTTGTTTAGATGAAGATGGTACACCATCTACCTAAGCATCAACATGCAACATGCCAGATCCATATAAAGATTGGAGCTTGTAATTAAATTCACATTTGAACCAATGTAATAGTAGTATTTGTTTCAATGCCAAATGCACTTCAAGCAGTTACCATTTTCTAAGTTAGGAAAATTAGGTTTCCACAGTCCATCTTAGTGAATATTTAAATCTTTTAGAGAAAACTGTACAGAAATGTTTACATCAACATTTCTGATCACATTCTATGATCAATCTTCAAGACAACTTGGGCAAACTAGATTGTGAAGGTTGCAAATGCTAGATACATCAATATAATGCTCGAGATGCCAATAAAGGAGGGTAGCCTCAGGATGCATAAAAGGAGGCTAAAGGGGGTGAGCCATAATAATGTGAATTGTTAAAATTAAGAAATTATAAATTGCCATAATGATGTGAATTGTTAAAATCAAGAAATTATAAATTGAGACTCAAGTGTTAGCTAAAAGATGCAAAATTAAACAGGCAAGCAGGATGTTAAAGTGGAGGGAGAAGAGTTTATAAAGAAAAAACAATAATGCAGAACTAGACACCGCAAAGCAATTAAGGTCATTGCTTTTTCTTTATTACCACTTCTTCTCCCTCCACTTTAACCTCTCTTTTGTCTATTTAGTTATAAATCTTTTGGCTAGCGCTCCAGGCTTAATTTATAATTTCTCAATTTTTAATAATTCATACCATTATGGCTCATCCCTTTTAGCCTCCTTTTATGTACGGTGAGATTATCCTCCTTTCTAGGCATCTTGAGCATTCTATTGATGTGTCTAGCAATTGTGATTTTCACAACCTATTTTGCCTAAGTCATCCTAAAGATGGATCATGGGGTGTGATCCAAAATGTCGATGTAAAAAATTCTAAAGAATTTTCACATAAAAGCTTTAAAAATTGATTTACAATGCATTTTTTTGATAGTGATGATTTTTAAGTATCATACCAAATTAGATGGATTGATAAGAAATTGCACCTGTTTCTCATCTATTTAAATACTTTTAGGATTTCTTGCTTGCGTACAATATTTTGGGCTACCTTGATTTCTTAATCTGAAGCAAAACTATCATTTCTGCTAGCAAGCATTTATTTATTAGGGTATGTATACAGATTTTTAGTAAACATGTTCCCTGCTTGTATATTAATCCAACATACATCAGATGGCTGATTACTCACAAACACTGGAATTAATTTTAATAGGAAATACTCAGCTAATTTTAAGCTAGATCAATTCTTCTTACCAAGAATTCTGTACAGATATTCCTCTCATTACTCAAAAGGACAAGAACAGAATCAACGTTGCTGTACAGTATGCATAATATATAACATGAATAAATCTGAATTTCTGAGAACCTGAATTTATTCAGATTGTGAGAATATTTTAATAAAGGACAAACTGGAATTCTATCTAGATTATATACAATTTCTAATAAAACTACCAGTTTAAAAGACAAAAGTTTTACATAGAATAGAAATCCCTGCTTGAAAGAAAATTCTAGTTATAATCTTTCCTAGTTAACATTCCCTCTCAGATGGGGAAAGTAAACGTAGCTACAAGAATATATTAGTAAATGAAATGAAAACACAGATATATTTCGAACAGGGAAAAATCAAGGCTTTTTGTCAAGGTTCTCACAGATTTTTAACATTGCCTGACCAATGTTATTCAAAGCTGTAATTAATTCTTGTTGTGCTTTAACCTTCCGCTCCTCAACATATATCATCCTTTGTACATTCATGGTATGATCTTTCAAATACTTCTCATCTATTTCCATTTGCCGCTCCACCATGCTACAATATTTCTCATGGCGTTTGATGTGCCCCTGCTCAGCCACCTTAAGGCAAGAAATGGTCTTTCTGTTGTTTTCAGTCAATGTTGATCTAATCCCTGTGGTATTGGGAACTGCTTTCCGTTTTTTTCCAGCAAAATGATTCTCTGTATCAATGGAAGCATCTCCTCCATTCTCAAATGGTGTCTCCAGCTTTGTATTCTTTTGCAGTGGGATATTTCCAGCAACAGCATCATGTTCCTCCAGTGCCCCATAATCTGAAGCTGATGTGTCAATAACCATGTCCCCAGGATGGACAGTTCGATTCTGACCAAAGTGTTTTTCCATTGCATCAAATATTTCCCGTGTAAAATTTGCTGGTAACTTCTTATCAATGCGCTCTTTTGTCATCATGTTCCAGTAGCTCTCTTGTTCAGATAGAATACTGCGTTCGTAATGCCTAATTTTCTTGTAATCTGGCTGAATATGATCCCACCTGTCCCTGCATTGAGTGGCAGTGCGATTGAGGCCATTTGAGTAACATTGCACAGAGGTGTTCCTCCATTTCTCAATGGCTGATTTAGTCTGTTTCATGAAGCCACCAGGAGATGGAAGATTCTTTTCAACTTGTTTTGCATTGATGAGGGTCAGCGTTTCTTCAATAGTCCACCGTACTCTCCCCTTTGGTTGTTTCTTTTGTACCATTGTTGTCTGCAACTCAGTGAGGGGTACAGCATCATGCACTTCTGCAGTTGTCACCTCATGGTTGTGTGGTATGCTAAGAGCATATGTAGCTTCACTGCCCACTTGTGTACAAACAGAATTAGAAAAAGACTGGGAAAGCATTTTCTCTTCTTAGTGCAAGATGTTTGCAATGTATCAAGCCTCCCCCAATAAGATTCTTTGATGTCCAGGATAACAAGGATGTTCCAAGATTGGATAGTAGGTGTGCTTGTCCATTACACCCAAATTGACTCAATAGAATGTCTGAAAGATTACTGCAAACATTAAAGCATGACTATTAAACATCTTACAAACTTACAAATACAACTTGCAGCAGCATGTTTTAGTAGCAAGAACAGCTAGGTAAAATCCAAACAAAAAAATATTTAAACAAAAACAGTTCCATCTTTCTTCCTTTTTTGTTGTAGGAAAGCAGTGTGAATTGGAAGTGATGACAGAGAAAATTGAGATCAAAGTTCTTGCTAACAAGCTAATATATTTCCAAGCTAAAGAAATTGCTAATTCTGATCTGTATCATGTACTAGTCTACTAGATTTGGAAAAAGAAAAATAGTTGAGGGCTGTTCTACAAGTGCTTTGGCCTGCATGTGAATTTAACATGTGCAAAATTACTAATTAAATAGAAAAATTTGTAACTGGTAATACAACTGGTAGAATTGTTTCAGACCTGGGGTGCAGCAGTCATATGCTGGTCCAATGTGAGTAAATTCCCAGGTTTGAACTCATCAGGTACACCCTATTAGTATAATATCTTTCTATTTGTGTTGTTAATGGTCATCTAGTTGTTTCTAACTTCGTCTCTTGTTAACGATTGTTTCTTTTAGAAACATCGTCTTTGCAATTCTATTTAAGGAGCCATCGTCTTTGTAATTCTATTTAAGGAGCCTTTGTCTCCTCTGTTTAATGAACAACATTGATTATTTGAACATGGTATCAGAGCAGGTTGCTTACAAATCGTTTTTCTAATTTCGAAAGAAATTTTTAAGGGTTTTTGAAGAACAATATTTTTAAGAATTTCGTGGGTTTTTTTCAAAGCTATAATTCGAAATTCTTTTGGGCTCCTGCAATTCAATTTTTTTGGAGAGTTTGTGGTTTTGGAGAGTTCGTGTTTTGGAGAATTTGTGGTGCAAATCGCGTTTGAGAAAACATGGTTTCAAAAAAATCTTGTGATTTCTGGGTGGATTTCGAGGGTTTCCAATATGCGACCTAGGCGTTTTTTTTTTCGTCTTTTGTTTGGTGCGATTTAACCCGCGACCTCTGCATCTTCCGGGCTCGTTTTTTTGGCGGTTTTTGTTGTGTTCTCTTCACCTTGGTCGCAATTTTGGAGGTTTTGAGGATTCGTGGTTTCTCACCTTTCTCTCTGCCTGCGTTCTATATTTGGACGCGATCTGTGGGCTCGTTTTTCTACCTATGTTCTTCCTAGTCGAGTTTTTCCTGCAAATCTGGGGCGCTTCTTGTGTTTTCCTTTCTAATCAAGGGTTTTTCTTCCTTCCTAGCCGCCCTTTGTGTTCACAGATTTTCAGAAAATTGGGTTTTCTATGCCGTTTTCAGTTTGTTGTGCATCGATGTTTCTGGGTTTTCATAATTTTTTCCTTAAAAATTTTGGGTTTTAATAATTTTATCCTCAAAAATTATTTGTTGGGTTTTAATAATTGTCCTCAAAAATTATTTAGTGGGTTTATAATGTCTCGGTTTTAATATTTTTCGAAAAAAAAAAAACTAAGGGAGGGTTTTTTAATAATTTTTCTCCTTTCAAAACAATTCTATTGGGTTTTACTGTTTTTCCTCAAAAAAACGAAGTTTTGTACTCTAATCCATGTCTCGGATTTTGTGTCTAGTTTTGATCGATTTTTCACCTCAAAAATCGTGTCCAGTTTTGATCGATTTTTATCCTCAAAAATTGTGTTTGGGTTTTTACCATTTTTCCGAAAAAACAATGATTTGCAATCTTTGGATTTCTGGGTTTGGCAATTTTTTCCTCAAAAATCGTACTTTGTTGCAATTTATTTTAAGTCGCACCTAGAGTAGTTGTGCGAACATATGTACTAGTGGTTTTTTGCAGTTTGTTTTCGGGCATCTTGCTCATCTACAACAGATTGGAGGGTTTGGCGATTTTTCCTCAAAATCGTGGCAGTTGTTCTCGATGTGTCTATGGTTAGGGATAGTTTTGTTTTCCAACATTAGGTTGGACGATTGGTGTTGTTTTCTGGGTATATCCAGAAGTTCTGCAGTTACTAGGAGGGTTGGTGGCAAACTCCTCTCAAGTGGCAGAGTCAGTGGCAGGTTCTTGTCTTTTGTTGCAGAAACGAAGAAGGGGGCAGCCTTCTCTATTATTTCTCTGGGTAGTTAGAACGATGACCATTAAGGGAGGGTATTATATAATATCTTTCTATTTGTGTCATTAATGGTCATCTAGTTGTTTCTAACTTCGTCTCTTGTAACGATTGTTTCTTTTAGAAACATCGTCTTTGTAATTCTATTTAAGGAGCCTTTGTCTTCTCTTCTTAATGAACATCGATTATTTGAATACCCCCTAGCACCCAAATTGTGGGAAAAGTGGAAGAAGCACTTGATTACAGTGCAAATAGACCAGCAGTAAAAAATGGTAACCTAATACAATTATAGTGGGTTTTGTCTCCCTCCCCAAATAAAAGGGAACAGTTTTATAATATAAGAAAAACATGGCTGGCAGAATCAAGGAGTACTGAAAAACATAAGACTGTTTTGGGACAGGTCATACACATACATAAGAACAAATTAAAGGCTTTATTTAATGTAACCCACAATAAACACATTGCCTTGGAAAGATTCCTGAGCTTTTTCAAAGCTTTAATTCAGGGTTAACCTTTTCAAAGGGAGGGCTGTAAAGTCCCTAACACAAATCTTGAAGCCAAAGTTGCAGTATTTATGATTTTTGATTTGCTGGTATTTTGTCAAACACTTCACATATTGATATAACTTAACACAGGAATTCTGAATGCCATGATTTAAAACTATGACTATGAATTTAGATCATCAACCAATCACATAAACAACATGGTATTCAAAGATAATTGAGGGATATTTTGGCAAACAGTTTGCAACCTTCAATAGAGCTGGAAACAATTAAAATGAACAATACAATTTACTGTTCCAGAAATCAGAATTACAAAGATGTAGAATGCTTAGTCTTCTACCTCCAAAGATGCCTAATACACTTGCATTAGGTGCCAAATGATATAGCAATGCGAATAGCATTGAAAATGGCAGGTTTATTCTTCATCAGTAGTGTTTATCCTTGGAACACCTCCAAAACACTTGTCAACACTAAATAAGGGTTGGGCGCTATTGAAGCTGATAAGAACCTACTGCTTACTGAAATTTGACTAAATCTAAAAAATTATAAGATTCTTTAAAACTAGAATTTGCATTGCAACTCCTAGAGATCCGAAACAATTCTCAAATATCCTGAAACTATATACATAGAATATAACTTAAAATATAAGAAAGTAAATTTTCATCTGTACATGTTCAACGGGTACATTTACAGCCCTGAATGATACAACCAACAATTAAGTACGGATCCAATGAGTACATGTACGACCTTGATTGATATGACCAACAAATAATTACATGTCCAACGGGTACATGTATGGCCCTGAATGATAGGACCAACAAATAAGTATGGCATCCAACCAAATTTACACTTCAAACGACATGACGAAACCCAAGGAAAGATTGTGGTAAGGTTGGGAGTAGCTGAGACTCAATTCAGGAATGCTTCCAAATCTTTTTCTTCACTACAAACTTCAAATATGGCGCCTTTCTTAGCAATGGTGCAGCTAGAATAAAAGGGAAAAAAACCCTCGGTAACAATCTTCGTCAATCCTTCATCAATATGCACACTTGTGAACTCTATTCGAGTCCACCTTCAATTTGACAAGGAAGAAATCTTTCATCTCTGGAGCCAAACACCCTTAGGATTTTCGTCCAAGGGTTTGAGACTTTGAGTTGAACACGCAGTCCAAACTTCGTAATGAGAATTAAAAATGACCTAGGTCTCCAAATGAGCTCCTTCATCCTTTTTTATAACCTCTAATGAAACTTTCCAAAAGTTATATTTTAAATTCACCTTTTAATAAAATAATAATCTTTTAGGCCCACATAAAGTGACTTTATATTATTTAAAATTTTCGCTTTTTGGACCTAACTTAAGTCAATAAAAATTAAATAAAATATCATCCTAAAAACTCATTTAATTTAATAATAAAATATTAGTTGCACTTTATTAATAAAAATAAAGTTATTTTGGGAACTAAATATTAAATTAATTTGATTACTCAAAAAGGGGACATGACAGTCCTTCATTCCTAGAGATTGTTTGTCCTCAAGCAATTTGAACCTATATGCTAGTATTAGGATCCCAAATGAACCTAAAGAACAGTCCACCATGTTTTCGCTGCACCACTCTAATACAATTCAGAAATTTTGTGTGCCAATGCCAACTCTTTGTTTTCATTCCATGTCGTCTAGCACAATAACTATCCTGATGAACAAAATTGAGATAGCTGCTAAATTTAGATTCTTCCTCTGTACAATAGAACACCTCATACCAAAGTGCTCTATGAGATCCTTTTTGTTTACTACAGTAATGGCAATTCAATATGCTATAGAAGTAAACTAGAAACACAGTGTCATTGAGTATGTAAAAGCATTCACAGAACATAACAAATGTATACGAAGCATTGCAGTCTTTATTCATGTACTTGCAATATTACATTATCATATCAACACACCCCCGACTACGAACCATACAGCAACATAAATAGTTAACCCGCGTCGGTTGAGAGCACCAACCGTCGGCAACTGACAAGTACCAACTAATCCCGAGTGCTAACTAATCCCGAGTGCTAACTAGTCCCGAGTGCTAACTAATCCCGAGGACTAACATTATTTATTTAAACTATTATTATCTATTCCCAGTACGACCGACTACAACATTTATTTAATTAGTACGGTTGATTACAATATAATTATTTATTAACATGGCCGTCTACATCATCCCCCCCTACAAAGTAGTCGTCTTCCAGACGACTAAAAACAAAAAGTGCCAACTCGTAGTTTTCCTGAAATTGATTCTCCATCCGTGCTGAAAGTCGTTGTGCATCGGCCACCTGGGTATCCTTCTCTATCAACTTCTCCTCAAGAGTTGCCACTCTTGTTTGCTCGGCTGCCAACTGCTCTTGTAACTGTACTATGATGGCTGGTTGCACTGCAAATTGGCAATTCCAATAAATCTGATTGGGGTTTGGGGGCAACGCCCCCAGCGGGGTAAAGGGGCAGCACCCCTTGCGAGGGTCTGGGGGCAGCGCCCCCAGTGGGGTCAAGGGGCAGCGCCCCTTGCGGGGGTCTGGGGGCAACGCCCCCAACGGGGTTGAGGGGCAACGCCCCTCGTGGGGTTCGGGGGCAGCGCCCCCGCCGCCAAGACCAATTTAACACTTCTGAAACCACCCGAAACTGCATCGCGTACCTCATTTTCATGACTTTTCCAAAGGTTCCGAATAGTGCTGATGAAGCTGAAAAATCCAAATTTTGCATTGTTTTTCTTAGACTTTACTTTCTTCAGGTCGATGCTTGGTACAATCTTTATTTGCTTGGTATGTATGACTTTCTCCTTGATACGTACGACCTCCTTAATCCGTACAGCCTCCTTCTGGCATTCTTTCTGGCTTGGTACAGTGCTTCTTGGTCTGATGTCTACGGTCTCCTCCTGATTTGGGCGTACACAGTTTTTACTTTTGCTGAGTCGTACGCTACAACCTGATGTTATGCCTGGCGTGATTTGAAAACTCCTTACATGCCGTACGTAGAACCCTGGCAGTGGATGTCATACGACCTAGAGAACCTCTGACTGTGAAGGCCGTACGAATTGAACAATTGTTGAATGTCGTACGTTGGTCAATGCTTGAGGCCGTACTCTATGGCTGGAAATTGCCAATTGATGCCGTACGGTGGGAGTCTTGAGTTTCTCCTGTAGGTGTCGTACAACTGAAATAAATTGTAGACTCCATACGATGCTCTGAGTACGCCGTACTGCTTGGGCAACTTGTAAACTCCGTACGATGTGAGGATGACGTATGATTTGAACTTGAGTATGCTGTACGACTTGGAAAATTTGAGGCATCCGTACAATTTGAAGAACTTGAGGATGACGTACGATTTGGAAAACCTGAGGACGCCGTACGATTTGAAGAACTTGAGGATGCCGTACGACTTGGAAAATTTGAGGCATCCGTACGATTTGAAGAGCTTGAGGATGACGTACGATTTGGAAAACCTGAGGACGCCGTACGATTTGAAGAACTTGAGGATGCCGTACGACTTGGAGATCTTGAGGATGTCGTACGACCTTGGCTTTTCTCCTATGTTCTTCCTCTATGCTTAACCTTCCATGCTGCCATACGTCCCTCCTCCTAATATTGATGTCGTACGGACCCTTGTTGCTTCCTTCTCTGTCTTCGTAGCTAAAAGGCCGTACGTTGAAAATAGCCTTTGTGTTTCTCCAAACTTTATTTAACTTGGTCGCTTTATCTCTTAGCCCCCCAATTTTACCAATGGCCATGATTTTTATTGTAATTCTCTTTATTTTAATATTTCATCTCTTGGCCCCTTTCAATCTTTTCATTTTTTTCTTCCTCATGAACTCTCCCAAGTTACTTTTTAATTTTTTCCCAATTCTTTTATTTTTCTTCTCTTATTTTTTTCAATTTTTTATTTTCTTCTTCCATTTCACTTTTTTTGTTGTCTGAATTTTTTAATTTCTTCATTGTATTTTTTCCCTTTTCTCTCACTTCCAACTGTTCTTTTATTTTTTCAATTTTTTCATTTTTCAACTCCATTATTTTCTCCTTTGCTATTTTTTCATTTTCCGATTCCAACACAAATTTTTCATCTCGTACCTGTTCGGATTTGTGGACTGGCGTATTGTCCAGTTTGGATACTCTTTCCTTGTACTCTCCATTCTCGGTCGGAATTGTTTGGCTGGGCCTTCCCTGTTTCTCTTCTTCCTTGATTTCCCCGATTTGTAGCATGTTACACTCTTGGTGGAACACTTCATAGTCTTCCATCTGCCAATGAAATAAGCCATTCAGTGAGCTTGTCTCGTCCTCCGAACAACTCTCGAGTTCAAGTACGTCTTCAGTGTTCAGTTCCATAGCTTTCCTTCCTTCGTCCACATCCGACTCACCTCCATCCGATTCAGATCCGGAGGAAGCCAATTCTTCGCTCACGGCCTGGTTCTTCAAGTCGATGACATACTTCCCCCCGTTGTTCTCGATCGAAAGTGTGTTCCTCTTCCAATTATGATTTTCCTTCGCCGCTATCAGCCATCCTCTCCCAAGTAATGCATCGTACGCTTTCCTCTGTAATGGAATGACGACAAAATTTAGCAAAAACTGTTGTGTCCCGATTGTCACCTTCTGCGCCATCAACGTTCCCAATGGCTTGATACCATGTTGATCAGCGCCAACCAGTTGGAATGTTGGTGGCCAGAGTGTAGGCTTCCCAAGACTCTTCCATGTGTCTTCGGGTAGTACGTTGACTCCTGATCCTCCGTCGACGATAGTATTTGTCAAGATATTCCCTCTGATCTCCATATGCACAACCGCTGGCATCTTCCCGATGTTCGCTGTGAGCAATACTGGGTCAATTGTTTGTTCACTGTATGGTGGCGGTTTTGGTACCAATTCTTGCCTCTGTTCCTCCAATCGTGGTTGCTTGCCATCCCTGACGACATTTGTGATCGCCAATCCCAACTGTGGCATAGTCTAGAGAAGGTCAATTACTTTGATCGGTATGATGGTCTGCAGTACCTGTCGTACGATGTTGGTTTCCGCCTCCAACCACCGAGAGGTTCCTAGCTTCTCCAAAGGTACTTTGTTTTCCTTCGCCATTGCCAGTTCCACTTCAGTTTTTGCTTCCTTCATCCTTTGTGTCTTTGTACATGGATCTGGGTAAGTGGCCTTTTTTGTTTGTGCTCTGGTGATCGCCAGTACCTCTTGTTCTTCTACTTCCAACATGTGGATACCCTTTTGCTTAGGGCATTCGTTATCTTCATGATCGCCTGGTCCACACCACTTACACAATCTCCCTCCCGAACCTTGACCGTTCTGGCAGTCCCTGGCGAAGTGGCCCCATTCGTTGCACTTCCTACATTGGATCATGGGCATTCCTTTTGCATCATACTATATCATGTTTCTCAGACTTTTGTTGCTTCAGTAACCTCCAGGGGATGCATTGCTATTGTACTGGGGCTTTGGTGGTGTGTTTGGCGGTGTTGACGGCTCTCCATGAGTGAAGAGTACTTGTGCACTTCTGGCTTTTAAGTTGTATGGGCATTCCTTGACGGAATGTCCCATCACTTGGCAGATATCGCAGAATAAGTTCTTGGGACAATTCGCCTTCGTGTGACCTTCCGCATTGCAGTGCGTACACCACAGTTCTCTGGCTTCTCTTGTACTCTCCTTGTCGGCCTTCAATTCTTTCATCATTCGCATCATATCTTTCCTGAGTGCTTGTACAGTCTTGGATTCACCGTCGCTGTCGTCCATACTCTCCTCGTCGTCTGTCTTCTTTTTCCCTCGGGAGGATGTTTTATTTTCACTTTCTATGTCCATTGCCCGATTGTATGCTTCAGTGTACGACGGAGGTACGACTTTCATTTTCTTTCTTAATGACGGAAGCAAGCCCTCGATGAACCATCTTTTCTTCAACCCGTCGGCCGGCTGTGCCTCCAATTTCCCCAGCAAATCTTTGAGTCTTCGGTTGTAGGTCCGCACACTCTCGTGCTTTCCCTGTTTAGTATTATATATCTCCGTGACGATCTCGCTATCGTCCCGTAGGAGTTTGAACTCCTCTTGAAATGCTTTCTTCAGTAATCTCCATGTAGCTTTGTGTGCTTGATCTAATTCAGAGTACCAATCAATGGCACTCTCTCTGAGTGTCGCTGGAAATGCTTTCAGCCACTGGTCGGGATCATCCTGTCCGCTGGCTATCCAGATAGTTTCACATGTCTTACAGTGTCGTACTGGATCTTCTGACCCATTCCCCATGAACTTCGGTAGCTTTTGTCGGTCCGGATGAGCCATCTTTCCCCGCTGTCCTCCTTGTGTGTTGGACCCAAGTAGACTGGTTTCCCCGCTACGTTCCGGTGCGTCACTCGCACTCTCGGCCACGTGCGAGTCACTCCCACGTCTTCCTTCGTCGTCCTCAACACCTTGAGTCTCCTGGGGTTCCCTTCGGTACTCTCTCCGCCTTGAGGTACTGGGCTCAGATCTTCCACTCGTCAGTCGTTCGTCGTTGTCTGATAAGGACAACTCCTGAAAACGTCTGATGCTACTACTTAATTCGTCTTCGTTCTCATAAGGATCATACCTTCCTACGTATGGGGTGCCGAAGGGTCCTCCGTCCCTTCCTTCTGTCAAACTTTGGTGCGCTCGTCCAATGGATGTGTCTATTCTTGTCAGATTTTCATATGTTATTTTAATGCTCTAATTTATTTCAATTAAATCCTCATCCAATTCCTTACTGGCTTGCTTCAGTCTTCTTCGCCGGTTTTCTTGTTCTTGCAATCTAAGTGATCGTCGAACCTTTTCTTCCCGAGTCTTGTGCCCGTCAGGTACTCGATTCTTGTCTTTGTTCGGCCGTACGGGCATTTAAAATATGTTCAGGCGATCATTGCTGACTACTGGATGTACGTCTTCGGCTAGTGTCTCGTTCTTCTTCTTCTCGTTTAGTTCGCTCTTCGTAGCGCTGCAATATTTGCTGCCTTCGGTGTTCCCGATCCTCTTCTTCTCGCAAGTCTTGCAGAATAATGAAATGACGGGCCAGCAATTTGGGCATACGATTCAGGAGGCGCTTCACCTCGTCATTCACTTCCAACCTATCCCAGATAACTTCCTCAGGGATCTCCCGTCTGTGGGATTCCCTACGTACGTGATCTCGTAAAGATATCTTCCACAAGTTGATAAAATCTTCAATCAATAGGTCTTCTCGTTCCTCATTAGCATTTACAGGTTCTTCCGCCGGTTGACCCATTACACTGCCATGACGAGTGATACCCTAGTCCGCTCAGGCAACGGCGCCAAATGTTTACTCCAGTAATGGCAATTCAATATGCTATAGAAGTAAACTAGAAACACAGTGTCATTGAGTATGTAAAAGCATTCACAGAACAGAACAAATGTATATGAAGCATTGCAGTCTTTATTCATGTACTTGCAGTATTACATTATCATATCAACACACCCCCGACTACGAACCATACAGCAACATAAATAGTTAACCCGCGTCGGTTGAGAGCACCAACCATCGGCAACTGACAAGTACCAACTAATCCTGAGTGCTAACTAATCCCGAGTGCTAACTAGTCCCGAGTGCTAACTAATCCCGAGGACTAACATTATTTATTTAAACTATTATTATCTATTCCCAGTACGACCGACTACAACATTTATTTAATTAGTACGGTTGATTACAATATAATTATTTATTAACATGGCCGTCTACACTTTTTTCGCCGTATCCTTATGCATCATTTGGAACCTGCTCAAATTACTTTCAGGTGAGCAATAAATGAAGAATTGTATATCACTCACATCTTTATTTATACAGATATCACCTCCAACTCTATTGTCAATCATGATCCTGGGCATTTGGAAAAATAGCTCATCCATCAAGTGACCACAATACTCAAAACAAATCAGCTCAGATTGATCTTTATCAAGAATGTTGTAAATTGTTCTCTCCAAGAAATGGTACATATCAATTTGAACTGAAAATACATTTTGACAGCCATTATTCATTTGGATCTCCACCCAAAGCAAAGGTATGTGGGCTGAAAACTTAATTTCCTTCAACTGAAACTGTCACCAACATTATTCCATGATATACAAAAAATATTTTGCATTTGCTCAAAACTGAAATTAGCAGCTCATTGGCTGATTTTATCAAAATCAGCAATGTGACATTGGAACAGCAGCTGCAATAATGAATTATCCTTATATGCACAAGAAATGTGAGCATTATAATGATTGAAAATGCTCCTGTGAAAACTGAAAGTTCTTTACCAATAATCTCCAACTGAAAAATGTTCCATTCCTTGACTGAAAATACTTGCCAATCCATATGTATGTATGCAACTAAAATCACATGATGGCTGATTGAAATGATGAAAGCTGCACCAAATCTTAAAAATTTTGTCCCCTGATCCTCCATAGAACAATCTTTTTATCATCAGAAACCTTCAATATCCATAGTTGATGAACTTCTGCATAAATACTCCACAATGAAGCAGCTCCATCATGGTTAGGTTGTGCTACTCTAGTATTCAAAAATGACTCCTTCATAGATAGGAAGATACACAATACTGCTTATTAACTCACAATGGTAATAGTGTTTCTTAATTCTTGGCAAACTCAAATATGTAAGTTTAAACACCATGCAAGGTTGATGCAACATAGAACAAGCTCTGTCATGAAAACATACCTTAGCTATATCCAACATATTGCATTCCTTGATTTCATTCCATGAGTCATCCCGTGGTTGTATCTTCACAAAGTTAGGAATGATGAAACCTCCGTGTACCATCACATTCCATGTGGAAACTTCATCTTCAATCTCACTTATGCATTCTTTATTAGGTGGTCTACTTGGAAGATTACCAACAGGAAGCTTGTCATGCTTGACCGCAAGGCTTCGCACTTCTTCATGATATGATCCCTTCTCCTTAAAAGGAAAAACCTCGGATGAACAAATAAATTGATCATGAAGGAAAACTCTCTCCATTTGCTTGGCAATATCAATCTTTGATGGTACCTTAACCATATCACAAGGCACTATCTCAAGTCTAAAAACTTCACCTAGATCCCATACTCTGTGATTCTAACAAGCATCATGAGAAAATTGTTCCTCTAACCTCAAGAGATTGTACTCTTGGTGTTCTTCCCAAAGACTATCAACATGTTGAATCTTTGTGGTATGAGGAATGCTAAAATCATTATGCAGTATTCCATCACTTTTGGATTCTTCTTCATGCCTCCTAGAGAAGCTTGGCTCCAAATTATGATCCTTTTGAAGCTCTTCAATTCCTCTAATTATTTGTTTGACTTCCATGGTCCTAGTGTTAATTTCTTGTTCCTTAGGTGTGGCTATGATAGATGACTGATTTTGTGCTCTGAAGAGTGAGATGTGAGCTAAACTTAGCTCTAGGTTGAGCTCATCGACCTCTTTCTCCTAATCTGTGAATGTACTGAAGGCCTCTTCTACAAACTTGATAGCATGATCCCTCTCTATGACCACATGCAAATAATTTGATTTCATTATTTCCAATGTAACTTTGACTGTTTGCAAATTTGCAAGAGTGGTTTTTTCTCCAATGCCTTTTTGCTTTTCCTCAATTTTGGCTTTCCAAATGAGATCTTCAATGAGTTTGTGTGTGCCGTCCACTCTTGTCAAAACTTGTACTACTTTCTCTTTTGTGACCAAAAAATGATTCTTGCAATTCTCTAGGCCTTTGATCCAAATCAGCAAAGAGATTTTTCTCATCACACAATAAGGTATCATGTGTCTCTCCTTCAATTTCTAAATAGGCTTCACTTTCTTTTGGATCAACCTAGAGCTCCCTCTCAAGTTCTATCATAACTTCAGAGATTTCTAATGTTGTTTTTTCTTCTTCCTCTAGCTCTATTGTCTCAATTTCTTCTTTGTTCTCATCATCACTATGCTAGAATAAACATAGGATGGAAGTCACTAATTCACAGTGTTCCACAGAAACGTGTTTCCACCCCAATCTGGCCGCGTTTCAGAAACGGGGACGTTTCGAGGACGGGGAAACGGGTACTTGGCGTTTCCCACCGTCCCGCCACCGCCACCAATGCTCCGCCGAAGACGGGGAAACGACTTGGAGACGTCTCCCAAGGAGACTTGGAGACGTGGAGACGTCTCCAAGTTTCCTTGGGAGACTTGGAGAAGTCTCCCAAGCGTTTCTCGGGGGACTGGGAGATGCCCAGGAGTTTCCCGTCAAGCCCCACGTCAATGGGATGACTTAACTTAAAAATTTAAAATAGATTTTGATTTTTAATTGTTTTGGGGTTACCCTAATTTGGCATGGGCCCCACCCCTTCCTCCAAAACAACACAAAACCTTGAAATTTTATCATTTCAATCTCATTTTTAAAGACTGATTTTTTTTGCAGCCAGCTGAAAAGGAGGAAAAACAATGAAGAAGTCTAATTGAAAGAGTGAAAAAAGTGATTGCAAGTGTGATAGGAGTGAGAAGGAGCAAGAAGAAAAGGAGGAAAAGGATTCTACTTCATTTTGGAGAGATTTTTCAAGCACAAGGTAGGGTTTTTGAAGTTTTTTTCAAATTTCTTGTTGTTTTTGTTTTATTTTCTAAGTTTAAACTTGTTTGTTTTTTTCTTATTCATCTCAAAGACTCAAAATCAGATTTGATGTTGAATCTTGAGGGAAAAATGATGAAGATGATGAATCATTCATCATTTTTCCCTCAAGATTCAACATCAAGTTTTTTATTTTAAAAATTTAATATTAAACTTGTTTTTTTTTTCATCTCAAAATCAGATTTGATGTTGAATTTTGAGGGAAAAATGATGAATGATTCATTCATCTTCATCATTTTTCCCTCAAGATTCAACATCAAATTTTATTATTTAATATTTTTATTTTTATTTTTAAATAATATAAAAAATTTAAATTATAAATTGTAAATTTTGTTTTCAAAACTAAAATTTCAAATTTGTATTTCAATTTGTTAAACTAGGCTGATTTTATTTTAATTTTGTGAAATGCAGTGTCACTTTCACAATGAGCACCCAAAACATGAGTGTGGATGACATGGAAATCCATTCTCATAGTGAACATGATTCAGATTTTGAACCTGAGAATGAGGGGGATGACCATGGGGCTGATCTTGCAGCCCAATCTAGTTCTATGGCGAGTGCACCAGCTAGTACAGATTGTCATTCAAAGTTGTTGGCAGAGTATGCTAGGGGTCCTTAATTTCCGAAGTCTCCTCTAAAACAGTTTGCTACAAGAATACAAGGCACATCACATTCAGGTGGGGGAACAAGGAAGTGGAAGTGCAACATTTGTGGGACTGATTGGTTTGGTAGCATCACTCGAGTGAATGCACACTTTCTTTTTTGGACAGGAAAAGGTGTGGAGCCTTGTAAGTTTTTGAAGGAGCCTCAAAATATACATTATAGAATGTAGTTTAACAAGCTTTGGGGCATTCCAGAGGACAAAAATATTTCAGTCCCTACTACTTTGACTGCTAGGGCATCCCTTCAGCAAACCCATCATGCGCCACATACTTCTCAGACGGGAGGAATGATGTTTGGATCTTCATCCACTTCCACTTCTAGTGTCGCTAGGGGGACAGCCACAAGGAAACGCAAGTTGCAGACATCGCAGAGTAACCCCATAGCTGATATGTTTAATGTGCAGCTGAGAGATGAGATAGATGAATCCATTGGCAAGTTCTTCTTTGCCAATGGCATTCCATTTCATGTTACACGGTCTCCTTATTATAGGGAGATGATGGCTATGGTGGCGAAGGGAGGAACATCATATGTGCCACCAGGTGAGACGAAAATGAGGACCTCGATCTTGGATAAGTGCTATTCCAAGATCAATATTTTGATGGAGAAGATGAAGGCATGTTGGGTGGCATCTGGGTGCAGCATAGTTATGGATGGGTGGACAAACATTAGCCATCGTCCACTCATCAACATCATGGTCACATTTGCAAAGGGCCCATACTTCCTTAGAGCAGTTGATTGTACAGGGCATCGCAAAGATGCTGATTTTCAGTTTCATGTCCTCAAGGAGGCTATTGAGGAGGTTGGGCCACAAAATGTGGTCCAAGTAGTCACAAATGCAGCCCATGTGTGTAGAGCAGCAGGGAAACTCATTGAGGCAGCCTATAGACATATTTGGTGGACCCCATGTTGTGTGCATGCCATGAACAATGCACTCAAGGACATGGGGAAGATTGGTTGGATTAGAGGAGTGGTCACCAATGCGAGAGATGTGCAGATGTTTATCTGCAACCACCACACTTCCCATGCACTCTTCAGGACCTTCGTGAAGGAGTTCTTGAAACCGGTGGAGACCCGATATGCATCATATTTCATTCTCTTGGAGAGAATGATTGAGTTGCAAGAGGCATTGCAACTCATGGTTATGACTAATGAGTGGAATAGGTGGACCGAGACCAAGACAGCACAGGGGAGAAGGGTGAAGGAGATAGTGAAGAGTTATGTGTTTTGGACTGATGCGAAATACATTGTCTCCATCATTTCTCCAGTATTCCAGGTTATCAGATATGGGGATGGGGATGCACCTAACCTTGGAGAGGTGTATGAGTGCATTGACTCTATGCTTGACCAGATGAGGGTTGTTGTGCGAGTGAAGGACCCCTCTCTAGCATTCTACAATGAGCACATCCGGCCAATCATTCAGCGCAAATGGGACAAGTTGAACACTCCTTTGCATATGGCTGCCTTTTCCTTGAATCCTAAGTGGTACAAGGCTAGACCGGGTAGAGTGACACCGATTCAGGATGATGAGGTGAAGGCGGGTTTCTTTAGGTGCATAGAGAAGATGTATGATTCTAGAGATGTCGCCACAATTCGCACTGAGTGGACCAAATATGCCACTCTTAGAGGCTATTCAGATGCGGCAAAGATGGATATAGAATCTATGGCACAGGAGGACCCACTTTTGTGGTGGAATTGTCATGGTCTGAAATCTTTGACCACCACCCTAGCTATCCGTCTGCTATCCCAGGTTTACAGTTCTTCAACTGCTGAGAGGAACTGGTCTACATATAGCTTCATCCACTCTCTTAAGAGGAACAGACTTACCTCTACGAGAGCAGAGAAGCTTGTGGCTGTACACAGTGCTTTAAGTCTCATGGACTACAAGACAGTTGGGTACAAGGAGAGTCTGGCGGCACGATGGGATGTGGAGCCAGAGGAGCCTTCACAGATTGATGAGGATGATCCTACCACTTCAGATGCAGGGCTGGTTGGTGTGAGCTTGAGGGATCTTGACCTTGTGGAGTCCAGTAGTTCCAGTGATGAGGAGTTTGCCGATGATTAGAGGCCTCCATTCACCACATTTTGAGTTTTGGCATTTTGCTATTAGTATCTGTATTTACTATTTAGTTTACTGTTTTACTATTTGCCATTTGGCATTTGCTACTCATTGTAATGATGAATCATGTAATCATCTTTATAGACTTTGTGATATCTCATATGATATCAGATATTCATATTTTCGATATAATAGAAATCTCCAATTTAACAATTTCATTTAGCAATTAGCATTCAAGATATCTTCATATTTAGACTTAGTATTTCAAATTTTGCTATGTTATAATTTTACTAATTTGAGTAATTTCCTATAGTTTCATTTGAAATGTAATTCTTATACTGTTATACATCTTTTCAAAACTAGATTTTCAAGTACTATTAGTATATGTATAACTATATCAGCACCACCACCTCACCACCCCCCCGCCGCCGTCCCCCCGTCGTCTCCCCACCGTCCCCAAACTTAGGCCCTTTGTCCCCCCGTCTCCAAAACGCATCCCGGACGTCCCCCCGTCCCCCAGGCCTGTGGAACACTACGTAATTCATCTCTTTTGTTGTTCCGACATGTGTAGCTAGGTGTCCAGACTTCCTGGCATGTGAAACAACATTGTTCTCTCCTCAATTGTTTCTTGCTCATTTTAGGAGGACTTGTAATCTGAGGATCACTAGAAGTTAACCTCTCAACTGTCAGATATGGTTTCAATTTTTCTTCACACATTTTAACAGCCATTTCAACTAAAACCTGCACAAGTGATAAAGATTCTTGACCATCCTTCCACATGTTATCCAATAAGATTGATAAGAGGGACTAGGGTTCATCATCACCTTCATTTATAATCAAAGACATAATGGTCTAAATTGTTGTTATAACATTTTGAGAATTAGATCATCGCATTAAAGGTCAATCATCACCACACAAGATCTAACATTTGCAACAGTTTCTAGAATTCTTACTTTCTTAGCAAAAAAAGGATGTCTAGTATCATTCAAACCATGGAAACTCTCCACAATCAGCTGCAATACCTCCATTATGGCATCATTGTATGGATTCTTAGGTGCTATTATCCTTGTAATTTCATTAATGCAAGAAGTAACTGTTAGTCTCACCTCCTTATCTAGGTGTCTCATAAGCTCTAGTTTACTAAAGATGCCACTGATGGCTTCATAGCATATTGCAGCCCCATAGTGTCTAACTGATCTACCATTGATAAAAAGTTTCCACTTCCAAAATGCAAAGTAGGCAATCCTTGGATTGAGGTAGGTGTTCAAGTTTCTTTTTTGCATTGTAAAGCCTTTCAAACTTTTCTTTCAATTCAAACTCTTTTTCCTGTGAGAATCTTGGTTGATGAGGATAGGAAGCAGACCTTATCATAGATTGACTATTTGCTGGAGAACTCTTGTCTTGATTTAAACTTACCCCAAAGACCTTTTGAAATGTTCTTTCTAGTTCATCCTAACTTTGTCTAACAGATGCAAGCAAATAATCTGTCCTTTCTCTATCTTCCATGGTTCAAGTGATAAATTAAAACCAATTTTTTGCTGAAGCTGAAATCACTGAACAATAAACTGGAATTGCTGATTACTAACCTCTATTGTTGAAAACTGAGAATATGTATGTGCCGGTCACTTACTGGAAGAGGTATGATAATGATATCCTCAACTAATAACCACACACGCTAGCAAGGAAACCAACTCTAATACTACTATAAAGTCCCTAACACAAATCTTGAAGCCAAACTTTGCAAAAATAATTTATTTTTGGTTTGCTGGCATTTTGTCAAACACTTTACATATAACTTAACACAAAGGATTTCTAAATACCATGATTTAGAACAGCTATGACTATGAATTTAGATCATAAACCAATCACATAAACAACACAGTATTCAAAGATAATTGAAGGGCATTTTGTCAAACAATTTGCAACCTTCAATAGAGCTGGAAACAATTAAAATGAACAGTACAATTTGTTGTTCCAAAAATTAGAATTACACTAATGTAGAATGTTTAGCCTTCTAACCTCCAAAGATGCCTAATACACTTGCAGTAGGTGCCAAGATGATGTAGCAATGTGAACAGCACTGGAAATGATAAGTTTATTCCTCAACAACAGTGTTTATTTGGAACACCTCCAAAACGTTTGTTTAACACTAAATAATGGTTGAGCGCTATTGAAGCTGATAAGAGTTTGTTGCTTACTGAAATTTGTCTGTCTGAAAAATTATAAGATTCTCCAAAACTAGAATTTGCATTGCAACTCCTAAAGATTTGAAAGTTTGAAACCAAAAAATTATGAAACTATATACATGAAATATAACTTAAAGGTTAAGGAAGTAAATTTCCCTATGTAAATGTCACTTATACTTAATTGTTTATTTCATGTACAACCCTCAATGATACGACCAGAAATTAAGTACAGCTCCAACAGGTACATGTACAGCCCTAAATGATATGGCCAACAAATAAATAAGTACAGCTCCCAGCCAATTTTACACTTCAAACGGCACAATGAAACCCAAGGAAAGATTGTGATCAGGTTGGAAGTAGCTGCGACTCAATTTAGAAATGCTTCCAAATATTTTTCTTCACTATATGGTGCCTTTCTTAACAATGGTGCAGCTGGAATAAAAGGGCAAGAAACCCCTAGTAAAAGATGCAACTCTTTAGCACAATCTTCTTCAATCCTTCATCGATTTGCACACTTGTGAATCTGTCTGAGTCCACCTCTGATTTGACTAAGAAGAAACCTTTCATCTCTGAAGTCAAATACCCTTTAGGGCTTTCATCTAAGGGTTTGAGTTGAACACACAATCCAAACTTCACAATGAAAAATTAAAAATGACCCAAATCTCCAAATGAGCTCCTGCATCTTTTTTATAACCTTCAATGAAACTTTCCAGAAGTTATATTTTAAATTCACCTTTTAATAAAATAATAATCCTTTAGGCCCACATAAAGTGACTTTATATTACTTTTGCTTTTTGGACCTGACTTAAGTCACTTAATAAAAATTAGATAAATATCATCCTGAAAACTCATTTAATTTAATAACAAATATTAGTTGCACTTTACTAATAAAAATAAAGTTATTCCGGGCAATTAAATATTAAATTATTAAATTAATTTGATTACTCAAAAAGGGGACATGACAAGGGCAGAGAGAGGTCTTTGGAAAAATATATTGGACAGAATGCATGGTCAACTAGCAAGTTGGAAGGGCTGACGGTTATCTTATGTTGAAAGACTTACTTTCTTTAGATCAGATTTTCATTCAATCCTTGTTTACTGATTTACGACTTTGCATTCTCCAGCCAAGGTGATGAAGGATATAGTGGACATCATGCACGACTTCCTTTGGCAGTGCACAAGGGTTCAATGAAGATTCCCTCTAATCATTTGATAGAAAGTATGCCTCTAAACTTCTTAGGAGAGTAGTTATCAAGAATTGGCAGCTAACCAACATCACTATCAATAATAAGATTGTTTGGCATACATAGAAGGAAAGAAATCAGGCACGAAGTATAATTGTTAGCAAAAAAAAATTCAATACCTTGGAACCAGAGAGATTATTCACAAGAACCAATAATCCACTTTGCTTACTGGCCATGTAGAATATGTTCACAACCACATTATGTTATTACAAGAGCATTTTTAGGAAATAGGGAATGGAAAGAAAAAAAAAAATTGGTAGGATTCATGGATTGTGGAATACCCTCTGGGTTTGGGCATGACAGCCTGAGGAGAAATGCAGGGCATTTATATCAAGATTGGAAACAGTAGTTGAAGGACTATTGGGTCACTTTTGAAATGAAATAGACTATAGGAAAGTATTTGGAAGGACCTTATTTCTGTGGAGAATGTCTCTTCATTTACTGAATCTCATTTCACTCAACTGCTTAGCTCCAAGAGACTAATGCAGGGAAGGGGAAGACACCTTAGACTGGAACCACAAAGGTTTCAGTCTTTCAGATGATTACTCTGTTTCAAGAGGATATCAACTGCCTGCTAAAGTGTTTCTCTGCACCTCCTTTATAAACGCCAATGTTTTATCAAGAATTTAAATAATTTGGCTTTTTCTAAAGCCAAGGTTTTTCTTGGTTTGCCTCCTGTGGGAAGATCTTTACTAGGTGCCTGTTAAATAGGCATAATATTTATGGTCCTTCTCAATTGAGAATGTATTTTAGATCTAAGGAAGAAACTGACCATCTTCTACATTGTTACTTTTCCTGGGATATCGCATACAGATTTTTTAGTTCAATAAATTTTTCATGCACAAGCTTCAAGAATTACATATGCATCTTTTAGGTTGGACCATTGAGAACTAATGTACTGTCTTATTTTGCATCTAGCACATGGCTCCTTCAATGATTGAGTGGGCAGTCTACTTGGAAAGGAATAGGATCATGGGGAGTTCTGGAATTTCCTTGTTAGGCAGTGATGCTTATTAATCATGAATGGCCAGGGACCTGACTTGCGGAGATATTAATGTCCTCAAGAATCCTCTATCAGTAGGTAGCTGGTATACTTTGACTATGAAGAAACATAGAAGTGCTGTGACATGGATCTCTCCTAAAGGACAGGTCAAGCTTAACTTTGAAGGTGCTTCTAAAGGCAATTATTGGATTCCTGGAGCTGGTTCCAGTTAGAGATCCATAGGGAAAGAAAACAAATTTGATGCAAGGAACACAAAATAAAAAATTAATATAGTCACTGAAGGAGGTCCAACATTGAGCTTAAGAATTGAAGCTGAGAATTATATTCCCAAGCTAATTGTGAAAAAGGACTCTTTTAATGAGGCCAAGGGAAGTAAATCCCTTAAATTGAGTCTCTATTTTATCATGTAGCAGGTAGTCTGAATGAACAACTTTTTCTTGGGTGCTTTTCACTTATTGCTTCAGAGAAGCTAACAGAGTGGGCAATTGGCTTTCCAACCTTGGTGTCCAGCTACAGGTGATAAGCACTACAGATGATTCAGATAGCGTCCAAGGATTCTAAGAGTTAAGCAGGTTTCTGAAAATTGAGAAGGAAAACATAAAAAATAACGGGCACTAGTTGTTTAATTTGTTAAAAACTTAAAGATGTCCATGGTACAATTTAGAAGTGGGGACCTTAATCTGGCTTACTTGTATGAGGGCTTATTCATTTGTATGGGTTGAGCTGCAAATACAGACAATGATCAATGTAGTGGCGGAAGAGAATTTGATGCCATTGGAAGATGCTTTCCTTGTAAGCAGTTGGTAGTGCGATGAACTTACTCCCAAAGCAGGCATGATTTCATGTTCATATGCTCTGAAGATTTGCAACATGGCCTGCTTTTGTCTGTGTTAATCTTAGCCCTTGTGGAGTTTAAAATTGCACTTTAATTTGCAGGATATGAACATCCCACTTGGTGGTTTTTTCTTTCCTTCTTCATGCAACTGACCAATGTTTTTAGCAAGTTCCCTTTCATGGGTACTATTCTCTTAGCCAATATAGTTTTTGACTCGCACTTAGCAAGTACATTTTTGCCAAATTCTTGTCTGATTCTACACAAGAACGAACAGACTGGAGGCTTTCAAACTGACACTCTTGTTGATTCCTTAGCTTCCAAGATTGATGTGGCCTGATTCAGCATTTACGCTTTTAAGCCTTTCATTGACTTGTGTGTTTGTTACTATAGAAATGTGCAAGCTAGCATTATCTACTCCCTAGTTCCCACTTTCAATTCAAGGGATTTGCCAGGCTGGAATATGGAGATGCCATGTCTTATTCAGGTTAGCATTCTTTCAAATGCTTTTGCCATTCATTTTTCACAGAAACTGTTTCTATTGGGCCAATGGTTTAGTTTTGAACAGCATGTGCCTTTACTATTTTATAAGTGTATTTTCCTACTGCCAAAATACTGATAACTGATGGGAATTTCCTAGACTTGTGCCTTCCTGATCTTTTGTTTTTTGGATAGGAAGATCTAGTTCTCTTCAGCATATTAGCCAAGGAAAAAGCAAGCTGGAAATTTAGTGTATGATTGAGGATAGGCTACCTTTCAGATTGATGATTTTTTTTCTTTATCCTTCATATCTTTTGACAGCTGGGGCACCATAGTAATCAATCTTCAATAAGCATTTATAGTTTGCCTTCCCTCTCCCCCTAGCATGCGTAATTCAACTAGTTCCGCTGGTCCCTTCATTTTTCCTCATCTGCAAACCCCTCCATCTCTAGAGCAAGTATTGATCGGTTCCCAAGAAAGTGAAAATCCTCTAATGGTGTTGATAGATGGCCCAAGAGCTCTACTGTTTGTTCAAGTAAAGTCAATATTTCAATTTGGTGATCCTGGTCCCTTTCACAAGATTTCAGATTTAAACTTGAGAGACAAAGCATTGAACAACAAACAAAATCAAGGTCCTTAAGATGTGCCAATATTTCAAGGTTCTACTTGAAAGAATGGTGCTTTCATCCACTGTAGCCTAAGTCACAAGGTCTGAATTCGAGTTTGAAATCAGCAACAATAAAATTCAGATGAAATTTGGCAAGGGTAAAAAATTCAAAAAAAAAATCGGCATTAAATTCGCCTTATATAATTTTAATAACACTTTTCCAAAATATATTTTAAAAAAAAACACGCGCTTTTTTTTGTACGAATTTCTTGCCAAATTTTAATGAATTTTATGTAAATGTTTGAAATTCAGAAAATTTTGAATTTCTTGCTTGAAATTCGCCAAATGCTGTGACATAGACTGTAGCGATGGTTTGAATCATGATGATAAGGCCTTTAATGTTATGCCCCAAGCGTATGTGCCTTTGTATGACTACTTGTATATACCTTATTTTGATACTGTACCTTTTGGTGATGTTTTGTGTTGCCATCAATGTACTATATTGATGATATTTTGTATTGGCATTTGGTGTCCGGCTATGTATCATGGCATGCATATGTTGTGACCATGCACGTGCAGACTAATGCAATGTTTTGTTTCACTATTTTCACTGTACCGTATGTACATGATTTGATTATGTTATCTAGTTCAGCACCCTATGTATTATTGATTATCAATATTTGCATTTATGTTTTGGATCATGTGGCTTAGAATGATTCTCAGTCAATGCAATTTATTGATATTATTTCCTTTATATTATATCATGTTGGGTGTTTATTTGTGCTTTGGCCATCTTGTATGGAGCAAGTATCCTGATGTTTTATTGAGTGTGCAGGCACAAGTTTAGCCCCAACAGTGATTATTTGGAGACAGTTCAGTTTGGGCAAATATGTTATCTTTCCTGTCTCACTCAATTCAAGTTGTGAGATGTATTTTGTTGATACATGTGAAACCAAGATCCAAATTGATGTCAATTTTGAATCCATGTATTGCGAATGAACAAGTAATGTGTGTGTTTTCATTGCACATGTTTATTTTATCTCTTGGTTTCCATTTGCATTTATTCAATTTCTACATTTGCTTATTGAGGCCTGTTTGCTGATTACCTATACGCTTAAATGTTATAGTTAAATATTTATATGTTATCTTGGAACGGTCCAATGCATTTAATATTGTGATATTTTATTATGCATTTGAAATTTAAACATTGTTTGGGCTTCATGCCTTAGCCAAATTGATTAAATTGTGTGTATTTATTCTTTGGAAAAAGAATCACTTCAATTGCAACTATCTAGAAATGTTAGTAATATTAGTATTTTTCCTAAGGTTGAATTCTAGCTTGAAGAAATATCTTTTGTGTGAACAATATCAACTGAAAATAACCACTTGTAAAATAACTTGTTAATGAGAAATGAAAGAAAGAGGCAAAAGCGTTTATGGATTTTTGGAAAAGTTAGAGAGTAAGAAAAGAACTCATTTTTACTCACTCATTCTCTTTGCTTGAAATTTATTTCCCTCCTAGCTTGGGTGATTGCTTGGGAAATTGCCATACTTGTGAAGAAGGAAGCTTTGAAGAAACTTTTCTATTGTGTGTGCGGAGACCAAAAAGGATTTTTTCAACCCTTGTGTGTGCATATTGTATTGCAATATCAAGGTATTCCTCTATTTATATTTTGAACTATACTTGATTGATCATGTCAAAACCATGTCCTCATTATGTGGATAGAATATGGTCATCTATTCTTAGGTTTCAACTAGAATTTGAATATAGAATAGATTTAATCCATTTATAATTTGTGTATGTTATTTCTTTTTTGGAAAATCCATTTTATAGCCGTTACATTGGAAAAATTTCCTTGATTTCCTATGTAATGCAAAAAGTGTGTTGATGTCCACATTAGGATCATAAAGTATAATTTGTTTTTGGAATTTTGAGATTTTTTTTTTGGAAAATTTTCATGGTTCATCAATGGTGAAATGTGAATAGTGTTTGTGCTTGAAGCATGAATTAAGAAATTCAAAATACAGAAAAATTGTATTTGTTTATATTTTGTGGTACAAAGGGTATCATGTTTCTTTTGATTTTGTTGATCTTTTGGATACAAGGATTGTGAACTTCCACCTCATCTTCCATGCCTTCACTTTTAGGTGAAGGTTGATTTTTGGACTTAGGAATGGGGACTATGGAACCATGGGATACAAGTGGAATTGGGTACAGGTTGAATTGGTTATGTCTCAATACAAAATATTGTATGGGTAATATAATGAAATAAAATAAATTGGGGATTCAATAATTAAAATGAATTAAATTGAAAACTTGAAAAGCTGGATTGCATCAAAGGCCAATGTGGAATCATGCAAGACTAGTACTATGATCATGACTCGCATAGAAAGCTAATGTGGAATCATGCAAGATAGTACTAATGTCATTACTTGCACTGAAGGCCTATATGGAACCATGCAAGGTAGATGACACTCTACATCCAATACTTAGTAGTTCCCTTCCTATTTTTCATCAAAATGTTGTTTCTTGATATGTCCATGTGATTTTGCATGAGTGCGATGTTGTGCCAACTCATTGCTTATCTTGGTGTTTGTTGCTATGTCTTCCTATGTGCTATTGGATGGAGGCCATAACCCTTGTATGTTTTTGGTATGTTTGATGTCATGATTTGTATCATCCCTTGTATTGTATCACATGTGTGTGTATGATTGACTAATCAATCATCTCTCAATTCAAAGGGGTGGGCTTGAGGGTTCCACATCATTATGTAGTGTTGTTCCACCATTGGGGCTAGATGGGCTTATGGATACTCTCGAAGAGCATGCAGAATTCATTGTTCGTTGTGGCATGATATATCTGCTTGTACCATTTATTGAGAAATGTGTAACAAGGACTTTCGTCACTCATTGGCTCAACTTGTATTGGAGTCATAATTGAACTTGTAGTAAATGGTCCACTCTTGGGATGGGAACTTCATTTGTATTCTTTTAGTTATTGTTTTATGATATTTAGATATTACGTTTTGAAATGGAATCCTATGTTATGCTCACCTTGACATGTTCTGTAGATGTTCACTTTCCAAGCTTTGTAGATTGATATCATGTTGTTCATTGAGTTGTTATATTAGAAACATGAGGTAATGTTTTACATTGTTTCTTGGGAACCAAGCCCTTTTTGGGGGTTCTTGTTTGGCCAATAGGAAGCCTACAAGTGCTCAAGTGTTTGGTTTGAGAAGTTTTCATAAAACATGAAAAAAAGAGGAAGATATGCCCCACCATTGGCGAAAACGGAGCTTGTTGGTTTCTAATTTTTAAATTTTCTCCAACCTGCCAGTTGCAATTCAAAGTCCAGAGTCCAAATTGTAGAAGTTTGGAGTCCAAAGGCTGAACTACAAGGGCTCAGAATTCAGAGTTGATTTGGCATTTGGTAGGTTGCAAAATACAAATTGGACTTCAAAGTTCAAATTGCAAGAGCTTGGAGTTCGAAGTTGATATTTGCAAATTGCAAAATGCAAATCCAATTTTGAAGTCTGAATTTTAGGTGCTCATAGCTCAAGTTCCATCTAGAAGCCCATAAGTGCTCAAGTGTTTCGTTCAAGTAGTTTTCATACAACATGAAAATACAAGGAAGATATGCCCCACCATTGGCAAAAATGGAGCTTGTTGGTTTCTAATTTGTAAATTTTAAGCAAGCTGCCAGTTGCAATTTGGAGTCCACAATCCAAATTGTAGAAATTTGGAGTCCAAAGGCTGAGCTGTAAAGCTTAAAGCTCAGAGTTGATTTGGCAATTTGCAAGTTGCAACATACAAATCAGACTTCGAAGTCCAAATTGCAAGGGCTTGGGATTTGGAATTGATTTGACAATTTGCAAGTTTCAAAATGCAAATCCAACTCCAAAGTCTGAAATTTAAGTGCTTGGAGCTCAGAGTTCCATCTGCATTTTGCAATTGCAAGATGCAAATTGGACTCCAAAGTCCACAATGCATGTTCCTTGTCAAAGCCAAAAGTGCAATGCAAGATACTCTCGGAGTTAGATTTGGCCCTGAAATTTTCTTGTTTTGGGAAATGTAAATCAGACCCCAAAGTCCAAAATGCACAATGTAGATCAAACTTTGAGGCCCAAAGTGTTTTGTCAACAAGGCTCAAAGCTAGCATGAGGTTTTGCATAATTGCAACTTGTAAATCGGGACCCAAAGCCTAACTTGCCGATGTGCTCAGGCTGAGTGTTGCATGAGCATTTTGCAAGTGTTATTTTGCAACTTGGGCACGAAGTCCAACATGAACCTTATACCCGAAGTCCAAACCAATGTGGTTGGGATTCTGAAATTTGAATTTCTTGTAAATTGGACTCCAAAGTCTGAGCTAGTATAGGATTGTCCTTTTTGTCTCAAATCTCAAGATGTCTAGAGAGTGGCTTGGTAGGCAAGTTCCAGGGTTTCATAAGGTGGCATGGGAATTCCAAATCTCTACCAGATCTTCTTGTTTAGGTTATTCTCAATGTTTTGGCCCATGGTAGGTTGTGGCACCTTGTGCACGAAGTAGTGCAATGTGGCTTGTTCTGTATCACTTTTTTGTAGCAAAAAAAATTGTTCGTCCTATTTTTAACCATTAATATCTTGGCCATAAGCTTAGGGCATTACATTTGAGGATATTAGAGAACCATATACCTTATTGACAAACCTATTGAATTGCTAGACAAGAATTTCTGATGTTGAAAAGGAGGTTCAATTGCATTGGAGCATATCCTAAAAAGAATATTGCTGCCTACAATGAGCCAATATGACTAGCAGATTATTCCAGATAACGAGTTTAAGTTTCCAGTTTTGCTGGTGATTGAACTATTGAATCCTTTACATGTTTTCCACAGTACGAACAGCACAAGCCTGACATGACAGATTTTGAAGTATGAATGCTTTTGTTTTATATAAGACTACTAAAGTTCGATTTGAATATTATTCTGGGAAAAAAAATTATTAAATTGTGACCAAAGGCGACAGTATACATTACTTGCATTTACCACTTTTACATGTTACATATATCATCACATGGCTGTTCAACAATTTTCCAGAAACAAACTAAAAAAACATGATCAGCAACTAAATGATTTAAGATAGCACCCATCTCCAATGCAATTAATCTAATAATAAAGTGGCGCTAGCAAATTAAATTATTATTCTCCAAATGCAGCAATGAAGGGTTGTAACTATTGCAAAGGCACTAGAGATGAAGAGGTGTGACTCCCTCAAACTTTAGATATAAAAGGGAAAACATTTCATTTGATAAGGACATCCATAACATCATTCAATCAATCAATTGGGAATAAAGCATTATGTGACTTTACAAGTAAATTAAATTATTTTCTCAAGAGTATCGAGGATGTGAGAGAGGGTGTGACTTTTCCATAAAGAAGATATATATATATATATATGAGATCATTCCATGAGAGCAAGGAAGCAGAAAAGGATCAATCAATTCATAATTCAATCATCAAATCATTCAAGCATCAATTCATTCAAGTATAAAATCATTCAAGCATCACTCAAACATTAACTTATCAATCCATCAAGAAATATCACTCAGCAATAATCTAGCAAATTCATCAAGCAATCAGTTTTGAATGAGGAAGTGTCTTGCAAATAGGAAGGACAAAACCCCTTCCAACTTCATGAGAGGATAAGGACGAAAACCTTTATTACTTTTATCAAGTTTGGATGAAAACCCAAATCTTTGGAATGCGGATTTGAAACGGACAGCTATGCACAGTAAAACTGCTCTTCAAATTTGGAGGGGAAGCTCCCTCTTGCTGATGGGGTAAAAGAAAGTAAATTAAATCTAATTTGTCTATCTTTTTGTTTCAGCTAGAGCACAAGGTTTATAAAACACAAACGCCACAGCTGAGATTTTCTGATTTAAGAATTCCAACTACGACTAACTTAAGCTAAAGACGTTTCTAATATCTCAAGTAATACACAAAGCAAGAGAATTAGAAATGAACAAAGTTGATTCTCTGACAAAGGCTTAAGAGAACTCTTTCTCAACATACATCTACACACTTCAATGTAGGCTGAAATTAAGCTCACAAAAGCATAACACAATCAACGGAAATCTGAGACATTATACCAAGGCAAAGGAGGCTGATTATTTTATTTCTCAAACTTCTGGAACAAAAAAAAAATACTAAACACATGCCTGGAACAAAAGCTTGCAGCTAAAGAGGCTTGCAAAACTTGTTCTTACACAATAGGAACAGCAATTACAATAAATACTTGTTGGCTAAAAGAGACTCAACAATTCACTATCATAAAACAATTGAACAACACTGAATAACAAATAAAAGGCACTTAGGCTCAGCGTTTTGTTATCACTAGCATGGTTAAAGAAAACTAATGAGCAAAGACTCTTATTTATAGGCAAGCAAAGGAGTAGGGAACTCTAAAATCTCCTTGCTTTCACAATCTAGGGCTTGCTCAGCAAGCAAGCTTTATTTCTAAATCTAGAAAGAAGATAACATCTAACACCCAAGAAAGCAGGAAAAGCAGGAAATGCCAACTATTATTTATCTTCGTTCTCTTCTTCAAAGAATAGAAAGAAAGCTTCTAGATGAAAGTTGCTTTGAATCTCAATCACATCCGCTAAAAAGCAAGAAACTGTGTCCTGGTCTGGTGCATCTATTCCATCAATAGCAAAATTGCGTTTTTCCAAGGTATCTTCTCCATTTGCAATTGATCTCAGGAAATCTTCGACCTCATTGGCCGCTTTTTCAAATCTTGCTGACATCATGGCAAGGTGACTTGGCAAAGTCTTATGTTTTTCTTTCATTCACTTCAGTACAATCTTCTTGTTGTATTTTTCCTTATGCATCTCCCATATCCTTTCACATTCGCCCTTTTGAGATAGTGACACTTTCAAGCCAAGGAGGAATGGAAAAGCATTTCTCGATTATATCAAGTTTCAAACTGCATATCAATCTGCCATCAATTGATTGAATCTCCCTTGTAGCCGGATTGTAATGCTTGATGCAAGCGATTACAAACTCGAGGCTCTGAACTGAGATAGGAATAGACGCTGCTGCGAGGAGTTCAGAGTGTCCCAAGTTTCTGATGGTAGTGCTGCATGCGCTCTCCAAAGCGTGTAGATCAAACACCAACTTGATGTGATGCAAGTCCGTCTCAGCTGTTTTGATGAAATCATGGTAGAGAGCTGATTTGGTCTTGAAATCATTGGGAGTGTATACCATTTCGAAAACCTTGAAGAATGATTGTAAACTCACCCAGGTTTAGACAAGTTTTGAACAACTTACTATATTTAGAATGCTGACCAGTCTGATGCTCGGATGAAGACACCCGTTGCAAAGCTGATTGGATTCAGAAGAGATTGAGCTCACCCGCAAACCCTAACAACTAGATTCGCCCTTCCAAAAAGCTAGGTACCTAGGGCGCCCAAAGTTCCCAGACTTAGAAACTTTTCAAACATTTTCATGATCTTCATTTTGTCTTTTGTTTGAAACTTCCCAATTTGACCTCGAATTCCAGGTGACTGGATGATCCGTTGACTGCACTGCCAAATTCACTGTGGAGCTGGGTAGATTCTGAACAACTTTCCTTGGGAGCTCAAACCCTAATTTTATCATTTTATGCCCTAAAAAGATGGGCGCCTATTCTCTCCTGGGGCGCCCATTTTAAGCAGACTTAGCCAATTTTAGGCAGATTTTGCCTTCTTTCCTCATTCTTCGTGCTTGCTCACCAACTCAACTTTTGCTCAGTACTTGAGTATTGAATCTGATGCCTGGCAGCTGACTAACCTCCATTGATGACTTTGGAGCTCCTGAAGTGCTTTTGAAAAAGCAGAATAGACCCACTAGGGCAAAACTGACATTTTTGAGATTCTAACTACACCAGCCTGATATGGAAGTATTTTGAGCCAATCAAAATCAATTTGGACCCTGGCAGACAAACTTTCTATTTTTAGAAAATTTTACTAGTATCCGTTTCGAAAGAAACCCAGAAAAAGTTACTATTTTTAGGAAATTTCTAAAAAAAACAGTTTTCCTAAAAAGTAGGGATGAAGTAAAAAACTGAGATCTGGATTTTGTAGATTAGGTCGCTCTGAGCAGACCTAGATCGTCAGATTTTGGAATTTTCACATTTTTACCCCTCATGCAAAACATGCAAACCCAAATTTTGACCTTTTTTGACAATTTTGACAAGATTTTTACTTATTTCTTCAAAATGTCTAAGTGTAACAAAAAAATTTAATTTGGGGAACAACACCCTCCAAGGTGGACTAAGGGTTGGAAGGACAAAAACCCTTTCATGCTCTTCGCAAGTTAAGGACGAAACCCTTGATATTGCCACTGTTGAGTTAGAGACAAAACCTCTAATTCAGCAGGTTTGTAAGTATTTCCAAAGAATTCACAATATGATTGATTTTGAGAATTGAGCTATGATTTATTGATCTAAATATTATCATAAATTCTTAATCTTTGATTTAGCTATTATCATTTTGAGTAAATATTATTGTTTTAAGGCAAACAAATCAGGAATATCCCAAAAAGGGACATCACAATATATGTAAGCAACTAAGCTTCAATGCAATTAGTAATATTTAACTACTCTACAATCTCCCAACTCCTTAGCCCTGGTTGAATTAATCCACATGAACAATATCTGGAACTATTTGCAAAAAAAAAAAACACTATAGCCAAAAGGAAAAGTTCATTTTGTCCATAACACTTGAGCAAAGAAAAGCAAGATTTCTAAAAATATAGCAAAGGGAGAAACTCTAAAGCATCTTTAGAACTCTTGGCTCTATAGGTAGACCTAGAGATATATTTGTATATATAAATAGAAAAGAGATATAGTGTGTAGCCAGTGCATGGAGCTATATTGTTCTGATAAAGAGAAAGATCAAGAAACAGAAGACCTCTCTAATTCTCTTACATATCTCTTCTTATACAACAAAAAAACCTAGCTACAACTTACTCACAATTAAACTTGAATGGAAAAAAGTTAACAAGCAGCCAAAATGCACAGATCTTCATGCAAAGTTGGACATTTCATATATAAGGAGAAAGAGCAAGAGCAATAAGGATTCAGCAACATATAAAATGTAGACTTTAAAGACCATTATAAAATCCAACCAAGTTCAAACTATACCCTGCTTATCAGAACACTAGCTAATCACATCATAAGTTCTTATAATTGAAGGTTATGAAAAACGAAATGGAAGATAACAAAATTTCTTTGCATTTAATAAAATCTTGTATTAGTGCACAAAAATGAGGCAATATCATAAGCAACTGCATGATTTGTCTGGTCACTATTTTTCTTGTGATTCTACCAAATCAAGCATAAATATGCACTTAGAACAGGCACTCTTTATAACTAGCTACATGATTATTAGGCAATGTACTTAGAAGTTAAGTGTTAGGTTCCACTATGCCCTATATTTTAAACTGAGATCTTCAGTTGAACCAATAGAAATCCAACTTAAAGTCTGCTGATAACAGACTTATAAATAACAGGCTTTGCTAACCATTGTCAAACGTAGGATGTAATTGTACAACTATGTCAAAGCAAAGTATATGCCAGAAGCTACAGGAATTAGCTCAATCTTACTAAAATGAAAATGCAGCTAATTCACTCAAATTCAAATTGTCGAAGTATACTTGAAAAGCATGGAAATCACTCAATTGCAATTAGAAATCACTCGTATTGCACTGAACTTAATCTGATTTCTAATCTGTCACACAACACTTCTGTAGCAATATAACCTCATGTACATAAAGAGCAAGATTCAACTCACAAATGAATTAAACATGAAATATATAAAATATCAGAACTGCAATTTATACTCACACAGAGAGAAAACATGGAAATGAACGAGGAACTATAACAACACAATTCTGCCCATGAGTGGGCACTTTCTCACCAATAAGATCAGCTCCTCACGATCCCCACAAACACGCAGCTAAAACCTTAGAATGCAGAAATATACTCAAATTGATATTTTCAGCAATTAAAGATTGCTGAATGGAAGATTACAAAGATTCTATTTCCTTCATTATTCTGTCAATAGATTCTAGTTATTTCTAAACAGCTGCAAGAGCCATATTTCTAATCATGTCCAGACAAAACCAACAATAATAAATATAGTGTTTGTTTCCATTTTTGTGGGATTATGTCATAAGATAACAAAATGTATCCCAACTTGGGCAATGAAGTTATAAAAAATTGGCAACAATAAAATATTCCCTCAAACAAGTGGTAAAAAGCATAGATGATCTGGTGGCAATTTAAGGGAGAGGGTGGCAACTCAAAATGCCACCTATTAGTCAAAATGATGGCCACCAATCACTCCCCTCACCAGTTGTCATTCCCTGTTTGCAGACAAACCACACTCTGGCAGGCTGTTGCAAGACAACTACAGATTAACTGTAGATCATCTACAGGATGACTGATGGGGGTGTTATCAGACAACCAAAAATCATTTGGAACCTGCTGATACAAAACTTAGATGCTGATGGACAAGAAACACGAAATTGATCTTCCATATCACTACCAAAACCTTATAATCTCTATTTCTAACTTATTTCTCTTAAATTCTAGTCATCTCTACTTCATTTCCTTGGACCTGCATCTTGGTAAGGAAGGGAAAATTTGGAACCAAAAAAAAAATCTGGACTGAAGGATAGGATTATTTTGATGAAATACACACTTATACTGAGCGAGCGGGGGAGGGGGGGAGAGGACAGGAGGAGCGGAGTGAATCAGTATAGATCAAAATTTTACTTTTCACAAATAATAAACAGAAGTATACATAAGTTGATTGTATTAAATACGCAGCTAAATATTGCTTGTATTAATCTTCTTACAAATTTCATAGGCGCCAACCCATTGGAGACTCCAATCCCCACCACTGACCACCAACTCGGCAAGAGACTATGCCTCAAGTACTCAAAAGGATGAGAGTGATGTCACTCCCAATTTCTCCCTCAAGTACTCAAAAGTCTCTTTTGGTTGTGGCCTCGAAAAAATGTCCGCAATCAGTTCCTTTGTAGTAACATACTCCAACTTCACCTATTGATCAACCACCTGCTCTCTTACGAAATGATATTTAATTGGAATGTGGTTCGTTTTGGACTGCATGACGGGGTTCTTTGATATGTTAATTGGACTTTTATTATCACAAAATATGGAAATGGGGTGTTCATACTCAACTTTGATGTCCTTTAAGGTTTGTTTCATCCAAAGGACTTGAGTGCAACAAGAAGCTACCACAATATATTTTGCTTCTGTTGTGGACAAAAAAATTGACTCGTGTTTCTTACTTAACCATGATACAAGATTGTTGCCAAGAAAGAATGCATCTCCACTTGTGCTTTTTCTATCATCAATACTGCTAGCCCAATCTGCATTTGTGTATGTTGTGAGGGTGAAATCTTCACCTCTTGGGTACCACAACCCAAAATCCATAGTGCCCTTTAGATACTTGAATATTCTCTTCACTGCTTGCACATGCGTTTCCTTTGGTGCTGCCTGGAACCGTGCCACCAAACCAATTGCTTGCATAATGTCAAGTCTTGTTGTTGTCACATATAACAAACTTCCAATCATGGACCTATACAGAGTATGGTTCACCTCAGGAGATTCATCATCCTTGCTCAATTTGCATCATGTAACCATGGGAGTACTCACTGGTTTGCAGTCCTCCATCCTAAATTTCTTCAACATTTCTTTAATATACTTGGTTTGTGAAATGAATATCCCCTTATCTGATTGGAAAATTTGCAACCCGAGAAAGAAAGACAACTCACCAAGCATTGACATTTCAAACTCCTTTTGCATGTTCATTGCAAACTCCTGATACATCTTATCATTGCTACCTCCAAAAATAATGTCATCCACATAAACTACAACAATCAACTAATGATCACCTTCAATTTTAATGTATAGATTGTTGTCAGCAATACCCGTTTTGAAACCCTGTTGTTGTAGATACTTATCCAATCATGAGTACCAAGCCTTGGGGGCTTGTTTCAGCCCGTAAAGTGCCTTCTTTGGCCTGCATACATAGTCCTCGTTCTCTAATAGGAGAAACCCTTTTGGTTGTTCAATATACACTTCTTCCTCCTAGGTTCCATTAAGAAAAGCTAACTTGACATCCATTTGATAGGCTTTGAATTTCTTGAAACAAGCAAATGCTAAAAACATCCTTATAGCCTCCATACGAACAATAGGAGCAAAGGTTTCATTGAAACCAATTCCTTCGAATTGAGCATATCCCTTGCATACTAATCTTGCCTTGTTCCTCACAACTTGGCCATCCTCATTCAACTTGCTCTAGAATACCCACTTAGTGCCAATCACACTTTTATCCTTAGGTCTTGGGACAAGTTCCCAAGTTTCATTCTCCTCAATTTGATCCAACTCTTCTTCCATAGCCTTTATCCAATGCTTATCTTCACTTGCTTCTATAAAATTCTTTAGTTCCATTTTTTAGAGTAAGCACAAGTTTGCATGTTCAAATGAACTGGCTACTCTCCTCCTTGTTTGAATTTTTGTATCTCTGTCACCAATTATCAGATTTTTTGGATGATTCTTTTGAACAAATCTGGATGGAGTCTTGGGTGGTGGTCTTGATGGAGTTTTTGGATTTCTTTGTTCAACTTCTTCCTCTACTTCTTCTTTGATACTATCTTCTTGATGATCAACTTCTTATACTATTTCCTTTTGATGCCTTTCTTCATCAACCTTCACATTTACACTTTCAACAATTGTGTGCAATATTTTATTATAGCATCTACAAGCTTTGTTTTTCGTAGAATATCTAAGGAAGATATCCTCATCACATTTGGAATCAAACTTTCCTAAGTCTTTGTCATCTCGCCTAATATAGCATTTGCTTCTGAACACTTTAAAATACTTCACTGACGTAGACCTTCCTTTCCAAAGTTCGTATGGTGTTTTGTTATTATTCACCTTGATTTGTGCTCAGTTTAGAACACCGATTGTCGTATGCACCACTTCTCTCCAGAAGGTGTAATGTCCCCGTGCGCGGCTCGGTGTGTCCCGATGGCCACGTGTCTGGCGGGTTTGCATAAGACCCCAGATTCTCCGGTGGTGGCTTCGATGGTGAAAGATTCCTCCCTAGTCGTCACCCTTAACACCCTGGGTAGCCACCCTCACTACTAGGCCAGTCTTTTGGTGTAGTGATTGGGCCTTAGTGGTATCAGAGCCGAGGTCTTAAGGTTGAGACCCGCGGAGCGTGGTGGGCTGTAATGTCCCCGTGCGCAGCTGGGTGCGTCACGGCAGCCATGTGTCCAACGAGTTTGCGTAAGAGCCTAGATTCTCCGGTGGTGGCTTCGGTGGTGAAAGATTCCTCCCTAGTCGTCACCCTTAACACCCTGGGCAGCTGCCCTCACTACTAGGCCAATCTTTTGGTGTAGTGGTCGGGCCTTAGATGCACCCGGCCGCGCACGGGGAAATTACAGCCCACCACGCTTCGCAGGTCTCGACCTCGAGACCTCGGCTCTGATACCACTAAGGCCCAACCACTACACCAAAAGACCGGCCTAGTAGTGAGGGCGGCTACCTAGGGTGTTAAGGGTGACAACTAGGGAGGAATCTTTCACCACCGAAGCCACCATCAGAGAATCTAGGGTCTTACACAAACCCGCCAGACACGTGGCCGTCGAGACGCACCCAGCCACGCACGGGGACATTACAGAAGGTGTCAGTAAGCTTTAACTCATTTAACATTGTTCTTTCCATTCCTTGGATTGTCCTATTTTTCCTCTCAACAACTCCATTTTGTTGTGGAGTTCTTGCGGCTGAATATTGTCTTCATATTTTGTGTCATACATAGAACTCTTCAAACTCATTTGAGGTGAATTCTCCTCCTCTATCAAATCTTAGGCATTTGATTCTCAAACCGGTTTCATTCTCTACTAAAGCTTTAAATGTCTTAAACTTCTCAAGAGCTTCTGATTTTTCTTTTAGGAAGGTAATCCAAGTCATCCTAGAATAATCATCTATTAATAACATGAAGTAGCTCTCACCTTGTACGCTTTTTGTCCTTGTTGGTCCACATAATTCAATATGTATGAGTTCTAAAGGAATTGATGTAGAGTACTCCTTTGACTTGAAACTTGACCTTGTTTGCTTTCCACACTGTCATCGTTTGTAGATCCTATTAAATGGCTTTACTATCCTTGGCATGTCCCTTATAGCTTGCTTATTTCTAAGCAATTCACAATGTTATCAAAGTTTAAATGTCCCATCCTTTTGTGCCACAACCAGCTCTCATCTTCTTGTGACATGCAGCACTTTTCTCCTTTGACTTCACTAAGTGTATAGAGATTGTTTGCGGTTCTATTAGCATCTTAACAAGTTTCCACGTTCTTGTTTTCCTGATTTCACAACAGCTCTCATCTTCTTGTGACATGCAGCACTTTTCTCCTTTGACTTCACTAAGAGTATAGAGATTGTTTGCAGTTCTATTAGCATCTCAACAAGTTTCCCTGTTCTTGTTTTCCTGATTTCACAACCACTTGGACGAAATATATGAATTATATGAGTGTTCCCTTGATCACACAATTAACTCACACTTAGAAGATTGTGCTTCAACCCTTCAACATATAATACATTTCCAATCTTTGCCTTTCCATTGTCAAAACTAAGAGTACCTTTTCTTGTGATCCTGGTTGTAGCATTGTCTCCGAGCTTTACAATACCTCCATTTATCTCCTTCAAAGGGAGGAACTTGCTTTCATCCCTTGGCATGTGTCTTGAGCAATCACTATCAATGTACCACTAATTGTCTTCATTTTGCACATGGAGGGCTGCTTGTACTAGCATGGATTTTTCTTTCATTTCAAGCTCCTTCTTATTCTTCCAAACTTTTGTAGGTTCCTCTTTTGATTTGTCAAGAACATCCTCCTTGTTTTGTTTTGGTGGTTCAGCAAAGTCACTCCTACTATTCTACAAGAACACGTATAACCAAAATTCTTGCACTTGTAGCACATGATGTTGTGGTCCATTAGAGGAGCAAATGAATTATAGTTTCTCTTTAGGAAACCAAAATCCCTCCTTGCACGAGCTCTACAATCTATTGCCTTATGAGTTATGACCAAACTTATTGCAAAAGAATCAATAACCATAAAATGAATGTTGAAACCTATTCATTTGCGCTTGCCTTTGAGGGAATGGTCTCTTGAAACCTTCATTGTTGCCTTGGTGAGGAATGATGATTTTTTGAGTAATATTACTCTCTTGTTATCAAAATTGATGGAGCCTTTGAGCACATTTGCATAGCTTTTGGACATTTCCTCATCTGTCCTCTTTGGTAACTCTGTAGCCTTAGAGCTTGAACCTTCTTTGATTGTCTTTTGTTTTTCTTCAAAGCCAAGACCTATCTTGATAAAAGGTGATCTTTGGGAGTTTATAATATCTTCCAGAATTTCAGAGCTCTTTTCGAACTTCATGCTTCAATTTAATTGATTATTCAACTTTTCCAACTCTTTCCTTAAGGAAACAACTTCAAGCTCGAACTTCTCACACTCCAATTCCCTTGCCTTCAACTGATATCTTACAACTTCAATTTGTTTTGCTTCCTCAATTTGAATCTTCAGATCCATGATCATCCTTTCCGATTCTTCAAGACTTTGAGATGATTTCACTTTAGCTCCACTATCCTCTTGAAGTCATGACTTTAGTCTCGAATTCCTTTTCTTGAGATTCTCAATCTTATTATAGGCAAATTGGAGTTCCTTCTCGATCCTCTTCTTCATCATCTTCAGTACGTTCTTCTTTCAAATCTCTTTCTTCTTTCCTTTTGTCTTCATTATCTTTTACCTCCATCGCCATAAAGAGTATCTCAACTCTAACACTATTAGAGAAGCTTCGATTGCTTTCTTCAGATGAGCTACTTGTTTCTTGAATGTAGAGACTCTTTTTATGCCTTCGGAAGTTCTTTTCTTGCTTCCCTCGTGCGCTCTTTTTTTTGTTATAATGATATTTCCTTCCTTTCCTTTTGTAGTATTTTTCTTCCTCTTTACTACTTTCACTTTCAGCCTATGGACATTTAGAAGCAAAATGACCTATTCTACCACAATTGAAACATTTAAGAGTAGACTTACCTTTATGTTTGTGTAATGTCCCTGGCCTATGCTGTAAGATTTTTTTTTTGCAGTTGTCTTGGTTTGATAATCTCCGTTTAATAATTTGGTGTGTTCCCGTAAGTACAGATTTTGGTGAACAATGAATTGAACATTAAAGCAATGACAGGTCTAAATACATCCAAAATGCTATTGCATTCAATACAGAAACATATTTTGCTCATTAACATTTAAATCTAGAGTATGCATCCACTCAATGAGACAACCCTACGCTAATGACTTCATCACTAAATGCTGGTAACATACACAGCAGTGGCTAAACAACTGTTACAGCAGTCAATAAGTAGTTTCTGAGTACATTAAATGTGATAATCTGTGCACAGCAGTGAATAAAGAACGATTGCAGCAAACTGAAATGTAGTTTCTGAGTGAAGTTTACATAATAACCAATGAACAGCAGTTTGTATTTTTTTGATTGTCATGACTCAAGCATTTACCTATTGACCAACTAGACTCATACACCAAATGAGAAGCTACAGATCATAGTTGGAAAACTCGGCAGGACTCGCTGCGGACTCGGCGGACTTGCGAGTCCTAAGCCTGACCGAGTCGACTCAGCAAGGACTCACGAGCCGAGTATCGCCAAGTCTCTGGCTCGGACTCCCGAGTCTGATCGAGAGACTCACACGAGTCCTGGGCTCAGACTCCCGAGTCCCATGCCTGGACTCTTGCCGCAGCTGGAGGCTGCTTTCTCAGGTTTAAAACATGATTTTTTTCTTTTTTTTTTTAATTTTTCTGCTCTTGTTTGCCCAAAACAGGTCTGCAAGTCGAAATAGGATTGGAATATTTGAATTATGACAAATTGATAATCAAATTAGGCTCTTATGTTCTCTAAATGCATTAATTTCTTTTCTTTCTTTTTTTGTAAAACTACAAAAAAAAATTTGCCGAGTCCTAGCCGAGTTTTTTGCCGAGTCTGTGCCGAGTCCCGAGTCCCGAGTCCAAGTCCGATTTTGGGCTGCCGAGTCCGAGTTTTCAAACTTTGCTACAAATTACACTATCAATTGCAAGCATCACAATACATAGTGTAATACAGAATATGATATGCAAAATACTCGACCAGACCCGGAAATGACTTCTGTGACTTGATGTGGCACCCAGCCTAATGCAAAATCCTGCATTTCAGCTTCCTGAGCTCACATCTTGCCTTGAGCCAGCCAAACGACCCTCCAAAAGACCACGTTTTTGCCTCTCTCTGATTCGCCTAGGGTTCTATGTGCCAAACAACCCTTCACTAACCTTCTAACAGCTGCGATTCAGACTGTAAAGAACACATCCTACATCTTACCCTCAATATTCATCGATCTCCATATCAAAACCCTCTTAACTTGACTGTAGAACGGCACTGAAGAGTTTTATAATGACCACATCCTCCTTATGCAAAGGTATTCAACCAGGAGATAGAAGAATGATGCACAGCAACCCATGAAATATTTATTTCCCAGGCATGTAATCTTCAGTTCAGTCCTTTAACAATCACCAAGCGAAATAGTCAATCCTTTCAATCTTACCATCGAAATGAATACTTCAACTGCAGATAAATCCCAAGCAGAAATTATGTATGTCTTCCTCCATCAAATCCCAGCTAGGACAGAATCTCACACTGTCGAAACTGGCTTCCAAGGGTTTGGACCCCTTAGGCGCGAAAACTCTCGAGAGCTCCTTGACGTGAAAATGTGAAAAATGATAATAATCTCAATGTGTCAAATGATCTCCTTTTTTCTCTTTTGTATTTTTCCATTCACCAATATAAAGTGATTTTACATAGTTCACTTTTTAAAATATTTCATCTAGTCTCTTTATGAACATTTCACTTAGTCATTTTATAAAATGATTTAATTAATTACTTAGCATCACCTTTAAAGATTAACTTGAAACTTAGGCAATAATTAAGTAATTAAATAAATGATTCCCTAATCTCAACATTAGCCTTCGGGAATTAAAAGGCTAAGCGACATCCTAAATAGCTATTGAGAAGGGGACATTACAGTTTGTCAGATCCTTTCTTGTGCTTTCTTACAAAGTGTGTTTTTTCATCACTTGAACTTTCAATCGATATATATCCTTTGTTCTTCATCTTCTTGGATGCTTTGAAGGCGGCTTCTCATTTTGATGAC
>VDFB02000003.1:10055507-10082670 GCA_007258455.2 Sequoia sempervirens
AAGTGAATTTCGGAAATTGGATAAACCAACATCCGTACCTCTCTATCAACTCCTGAGCCTCCTTTGATATTCTGTGATGAGTTCTTTGCTGAAGTGACCTCATTATGTGCATAGTGAAGGCGTCATTGACTCTCTTGTAGTGAGATGTGCCCGTCAAGTGCAACTGTGGACAAGCCTCATGTATCTTAAATTGCTGAGAGCCACACCCAATAGGCTTCTTGTATGATATTCCTCTATACTTTGTCATACTAGCCAACATGTAGATGATGTATGAGCCCATGTAAAATGTCTTCATTCTCCTCAAACTCTGGAGTTGTTCATGCAAATTATCACTGATCATCACTGCCCAGTCAATATGCTCCTTTCCTTCTAGCACAAGGTTGATGTAGTAAAACATCCAAGGCTCAAAGATGAACGCCTGAGGACATCCTTCGACTCTGCTGAGCATCATGATTAAGTCACAATATTCCTGCTTCAAATCATCTGAGATTATCTGTTTTGGCATCTTCGTGCGAGTTGGCTTGGGCTTGTTCATCCAACGGGAGTTTATCATGTCAACACATCTTTCAAATGTAGAAGTGTACATCTGCTCAGCTTGTTCTCTTGTCTTGTAAATCATCTTCTCATGTGTGGGAATTCCAAATGCCTCCCCAATGGCCCCTGGCATGAGGTTGGTGAACAACTTGCCATCTGGTGAAGTGATAGTCCTTTGCTCCGAGTTGTAACAGTTAGCACACTCCATGATCAACTCCGGACACTGAATTGCTGGTTGAAAACCAGTAGCTGCATAAAGCCCACTTTTGACAATGTTGTGCGAAGTGACCGATGGATGATATCCTCCCATTCCCATAATTCGCCTTCTAAAAATCTCCAAATTGAAAGAGCCCAAATTTGTGTCACTTAACTTTCCCAACTTTGAAGAGATCTTTGACTCCGACAAGAACGACTTGCTTAGCTTCTTGATTACAGCTTGTCTGGATGCATTTTCCTTGCTGGATTCAACATTGTTCTCCTTGCCAGCCACTCTTCTATCTGCTTCAGCCATCCTGCAAAAACGAAAGATAGTCATTAGAAATTTAACTTAAAAAAAATAAAAATCACTTCCGGACTGCTAGCAGATATAGTTAAGTGAGAAGCTTCGGCACTGAAGTCCAACTTCAAACCTCAACAATTTCAGCTAAGTCAATTTCCTCTCAACACTTAGAACTTTTTCCAGCAGCAACACAACCTCCAGTACTTCAAAGAAATTCAGCCAACTTAGCTTTAGCAACACCTCAACTTCGAATTTCTCCTCACCCTCCAAGTTTCAACTTGTATTCAACAACTGATAAAGAAAATGAGAATCATCTCAATTCTTATAGCCAAGTCAATTTCTAGAAGAAGCTAATTTTGGTTGAGCCATTAAATTTCCACTCCTCTAGCAGTTGCAACACTTGTCATCTGGTGTCTGGAATATTTGTACTTCTAGAACTTCAAAAATTCATCTCCATGGCATAGGCGTACTTCATTTCATCAGCATTTTAAAATTTTTCTCTGAAGAAATGTTAATTTAATTATTCCCTTTAAGAAGTTTATTTCACTGGCTGAGGCATTCACTATGTTATTTTATCCAACTTTGACTTGAGAAAATTGTTTTCATGAGAAATTTGATCAAAAATTATCTAGGCATCTGGCTTCAATTTCACAAGTCAAGGCATTTTATTTTCAAAGATAATATTTCTTTGCCTTAGAAAAGTTTTAATTTTACTTAGGAAATTCCATCAAGCAGGTGCCCGGGCAAAAATCTTCATCCTAAAATCTTTGGCGAGGCGTGAAATTTTTTAAAATCATCTCCTTGTCAAAGATATCTAGTACCCAGAAGAAAATTCCCCTCAAAAAATGCAGAATTCATGTGTCTACAAATGAAGGGGTTCATTTAATTTTTAAATTTATACCTTAGCAAATATTTTCATCAAAGTTTATTCTCACCCTTCCTCCCTTGGGTGTAGTTCTTCTTCTATCTGGCCTTGGAAAATTTTGTCTAGCTTCATGAAGTTGGGCGCATTCTTGGGGTGGTCAAGGAATTTCCATGCCTTAGAAATTTTTTTATTCATCATCTTCCCTAGGAGGGCGCATTTACAAGGGTCTACAAGAATTTTCTTGCCTTAGAAAAATTTCTAAGCCTCAATCTTCTCAACGTGGGCGCATTTCACTAGGGGAGGTGGAATTTTATCTTAGCAATTTTCAAAAGCCATCATCTTCAGCCAATTTGGGCGCATTTAGGGGGTTGGGAAGGAATTTGCAACACCTTGGACATTTTCTTTATCCTCCCTCAAGGTTGGGTGCATTTCACTAGGGGAGGTGGAATTTTATCTTGACTTAGCCATTTTTCTCACCACCACCTTCCACCTTGGGCGCATTTGCCTAGGGGAGGAGAGGAATTCCCATGCCTTAGAACTTCCTTTTCTTAACGGCCTCCATAGCTAGGGTGACTTAAGGTGATTTGGCAGAGGTATTGCCTAGAGGAAATCCTCTATGCCTCAAAACTTCAAATTACTCCTCCTAAGATGGATGCATTTGACCAGGGTGTGAACTTCTTTCAACACTTGGAAAACTTTTCCCAAGCCTCGGCCTAGCATGCATGATGTAGGGGTGGCCCCCAGGAACTTTCTGTGGCACTTAGAGAATTTCTCCTTTTAAGGAGTATCACTAACTTCCCCCACTCACATTTCCCACTTTAGGGGAGAGGAATTTTCACCTACATAAAAAATCTCAAGTCCCATCTCTCAACACAGCATTCTTAAATTTCCAAGTGAATTCTTTTTCTTATGGTTTCTAGTATACCTCCTTCAAATTAATTTCTCCTTTTGAGGGCGTGCATTTTGAAGGGCTAAGGGAATTTCAAGACTTAGGAAAATTTTTCATCTCCTTCAAAATTTCACCTCATGCATTTTAGCCTTCAAGTGAATTTCCAACGCCTCTAGCAGTTCTCTAGCCCTGTGGAAGATGTGTGGCATTTGAGTGGGTAGGAGGGAATTTATCCGCCTAGCTATTTTTCCAGCTTGCTTGCCCGCTTTCTATTTTTAAAAGCCCCCAGTTCCCTATACTGCAACTTGACTGATTTGAAATTACCATGTGATCCCTTTCGCGGCCTAACCTAACCGCTCATACCGCCATCTGTGCTGACTCACATTTGTAGCTTGTTGGTTTCCGAGGTGACTTGTTTTCATTTATAGCAATCGCTGATTGTGACTGCACTTTGCTTGATGTGAAATTCTCCTCCTGTTCATGGGTCCCTGGCTGACTCAACTTGTTCACAATCGGCCTTGTCAATTTTCTCGCCATTTATAGTCTGTTGAGGGCGACTTCTACTATAAATAGTAAGTGCTCGTGATTGCTCTAAATTTTACTTTGGACTCCTTGAAAGATATTGATCGCAATGGGATACATCAGTTTTCGAAGATTTTGGTGTTTGACCCTTCATTTTGGGTCCTGAAGCTTGAAACCCTAATCTGACTTGCATGTAGCTCAAATGATCTCCATTTGATCCCGTTTTTGTTGCATGTTGCTTTGTTTGTGATGTTGAAGTGCTGGGTGACTGTTGGAATGATCCTGCTAAAAATAGTAAGTGTCTGAAAAATTGACCAATCATCTGTCGGATGAATTTGCATGTCACCTAGCCCGAGAGATCTCACAAAACCTAGAAAAACCCAGCAAACTGGACTGCATGTGGGCACTGGGTAAAAATAGTAAGTTCCTGAAAAGTGATCAACTCTGCTTGCATGTTATCTTGTTGCGTAGCTCTTGAAAAACCCATGAAGAATATGTTGACATGAATTGAAAAATCTTGCATGCAAACCCTAAAATTTGCTCTCGAAGACAACTCTGCAAAAAGGTCCTGATCCTGGTTTGCATGTTACATCATTGCGAAGCTCCTGAAAAACCCACAAAGAATATCCATACATGTGTTGAAGACTCCAACACATGCAAACCCTAAAAATAGCTTCCGAAGTCAAGACTGTTGAAATTTATCATCTCATCTTGCATGTTATATCATTGCGAAGGTCTTGAAAACCCAAAAATATTCTCCAGACATGCATCGAAAAACCCTACATGCAAACCCTAAAATTAGCTTCCGAAGCCCGGACTGCCAAAAATAGCAAGTGGTCAGATTCAACTCAAAATTTGATGGCAAGCGGCTTAAGGTGCTCTGGACGCAGTGTCAAGCTCAGACTTCAATTTGCTTTCTCAAATCAACCTCAAACTTGCATGAAGAAAACAAACCCTAATTCTATAGACTTAGCCAAAATTTCAAATTTAAGCTCAAAGACGGGCACACCCCAGAAAGACAGATGGAGCAAAGAGAGAGAGCAGAAAAACCAAAGCCAAAAGACCAGAAACGTAGCAAAAATTAGGGGGTGATCGTTTTGAATGGGGTGATGTGTGAAAAGGTCACAACACGTCTCCCTTCACTGCTTTCAACAACCTTACCATCTTCAACTCATCAGGATCCATCTCTTCCTTGGACCCTTCTTGGGAACTTTTCTCTTTCTGTTCTTCTTTTTCTTGGTCACTCAAGTCTCCTGTGAGCATTCCTCTCTTTTGACTGGTTTCAACAGCTGCAAGCCTGGCTTGAAGGGTTTCTTGAATCTCTTTCATTTGTCTCATCTCTCTTGCATGCTTCTCCTTTATTTCATTTATCTCTATAGACAATGTATTCCCTTTCCCTTTTGGAGGCATCTTGTCTCTTCTTCTATTCAACCTTTTCCCTCTTCAGATCAAACCTAGGCTCTGATACCAATTTGGTGCAGAGTAGGGGGTTAACAATCTCAAACCAATCTCAATCAACTACTTTTTCAATCTCTCAAACATCCAATGGTGGGTTTTGCTTCTCAAGCCTTCATTCTCCTAGTTGCCTTTCAAAAAGGGTTTCTCAAACATAACTTTCAGTGAAGGTAGAGTCTTCAAAATGTAAACACATTTACTGATACCCTTTTGGACCTTCTTCAACTAATCTCAAAACCAGGGGGGTCACTTTGTACAGAATGAGTCAAAAATTGATTGTCCTTGCTCAAATTAGGCCTAATTGGCAAATTAAGCTTGGTAGCAACAGGTTGCTTGTATTCTTGGGTCCATATTTTCACTCCAATGCTTTAAACATGTCATATAGAGCCTCAAAAGTTAACTCCAATTAACTAAATCAATCTCCAAAAGCTTTTCATAAAATACCCTAAACCTCTAGGGTTTCTAAGCATAATACGTGAAGATATTAGGCTAGGACAACAACCCCACATGTGCCAAATTCCATTTTCTGCCCCTGCAAGTTTGGAAAACTAAAGAACAACCTAACATAACCTATTCCACCAAGTTTCAGGAGTTTCTATCGGTGGAATGGAGAGATTCACATTTTTCTTTCCTTCAAATGACCCTAACTAGGGTTTTAACCAGTTCAAACTAAAATTGCTCTAACCTGCACAAATCTTGATGAAAACAAATGAAACCAAGTGCAACAGGAAGTAGATTCAATGCATAATAAACTCCAATTGGTTTTAGTGCATTCCCAGGTTGTACAGACATGTACAAGTCTGTGTAGCAGCAAAGAATGTTCTGAAAATGCAAAAAACAAAGTTTTATTGCTTCAAACATTCAATGTTCAACATCCAACAACCACCAAAAACTTGTCTTCGACCTTCCCAAGCCTTTTTAAAACATTTACAACCATATTTCAATGGGTCCCAACTGCTTTTCAAATTCCAACAGTTCAACTTCCACTTGACAACAAAATGCAAAAGTTGCTTGTAGGCGTTTAAATTAGCACCTCTGGAGTGCTGATTGTAAACGTTCAGCTATTTCAAATGTTTTGCAACACTTCTTAGTTATTTAAAGAGGAGAAGTCCCTCTCTGTTGGGAGCAATGCGTAGGGAAGGGAAATGTTAACTAAGTTCCTATCTTTTTATGCTTCAGCGGCAGGACACAAGGGTGCACAAACACAATGCGCCGTAGCTAAGCTTTTCTCTGGTTTCTGCAGATCTCAACTACGACTAACTAGCTTCTATCTATCAAATACCTTCAAGGTAAGCGGAGCATGAGGGTAAAGGAGGCCGGGGAATGGGTTGGTTGGATCACACAATTCGCCCGTCTCACGAGAATATGTCGAGGCTCTGAACTCGGGCCTGCGGGGATAAGGTTGAATGGCGCTCTGGATCGGTAAGCTAGATGCAGAGACCTGCCAGGAGGGAGGGGACTCTATCAGGGTATGGGCTGAAATAGTTCACAACAACAATTTCACGATGCCTTGGCGGTGAACTTGCTAGGAAGGGAGGGTTCCTATCCGGTATAGCTTGGAAGTCCAACACATTAAACAACAACAGCGATAACTGTCAATAACAAATATCCAAGGAGGAGGGACTCCTATCCGAGGAGGGAAATGAGACAACAAGCTATTAGACACAGGGCGTAGACATAACTCAAATAAGATGATCAAAATGCAAGCGCCTTCTAATATTCTTCTTCAATGCTTCATCAACGAACTACAAAAGTTGGGAAAGCAAAGGCACGAAATCATGCACAATTACAATCATCCAACGAACTCTCATCCAAGAGTGAACAAATATTCGCTTTCAAAGTGTTGGCAACAATGGCGCAGCAATTTTGCATAGCAAGTAAAGGTTAAACAAATAATGAGCCAAAGGCTCTTATTTATAGAACTCAAAGGAGTGGGCAACCCCAAAATCTCCTTGAGTTAACGTGAGTTCTTGCCAATCAATTAGCAAGATTTATTCCTAAAAGGGAACAAGGTTAGCGGAAAACTACTTGAGTTAGCGAGAAGTAAACAAAAGTCAACTAAAGAAACTTCACCCGGTTGGTGAAAGTAAACTAAAGGTAAACTTTTAATGAAAGTATCCCTCCAAAATATACATCCACATTTGGTGGAGATCTAAGATCCACAAATCATGGAAGTCAAATAGACATCCTTAATCAGTGGGATCTGACAATGCATGATTTAAGGAAAGTGGAGTTAAACTTGGAAAGAAGCATCAAGTTAACTCCAACTACATTTAATACCATCTTGAGTTGACTTGGAAAGAAGCATCAAGTCAAACTCAAGTCTCATAAATGCCACTTGGAGGGTGTATGGCGTCCTTTTTGGTGCATTTATAATTCGCCATTAATCAACAGTGTCTCTATCCATTGATTGACTTCATCAGCCTCTGGGGAGTTAATGCTTTGTAGAATGATGACGTGGCGTCGCAACATGACCTCACCCGTTGTGAGCTGATTTCCAAAGTCAATACACTGAGATGCTGCCTCTTCAAATTTGGTTGATAAAGCTGCTACCTTAGCCAGCTTGCAACCCTTTGGATCTTCAAGAAAGGTACTGCGGATGACATCCCTGAACTGGTTCTGTACAGTAACCAACTCGATGTATTCTCCTCCCTCACGCTGATATTCCATGCAAGGGAAAGATATTACCAACATTCTTGCGAAGTTGATAATAGTGGCAACCACCCGTCGTAATCAATCATCTCTACTGAATGGGCGTCGTAGGCTTTCACCTTGTACGCTAATTGTTCCTTCCAAGCAAAAAGATGTTGCTTGTTTTCCTCAGAGTATACTGATTGATATGCTAATTGCAAATCTGCAATTGTGCTTTCGTCTTCAAGCCTCTTTTCTGCAATCTTCTGTTGTTACATTGCTTTGGATCTGCGCGAAGTCCATGTGCTCTATCACACGTAGCGGGTATAGGTTTTGCCCGGTATACATCTACCCTTGAGAACAAACTCTTCCCTTGATTTCTCAAGTGTTTGCCAAATGTTAGCAATTCTTAGATGATTTTGCTTTCGTGAGGGAGATCTGGCGATCCTGGCGGTAGAGGTAGAGCGTTTACAGTGTGCCATGTATCAAGGCTGGTTATGTAAAGACCTCGGATTTTTGATTTTCATCCTTTAAGGCTGCCTTTTTCTTTACCATCTTTACAGCCATTCTTTTCTTGTCGGCTACTTGAAGCTATTAGAAGGTGGGTACTCCACATCGTGTAGTCTTCAGGGTTAAGTTGAGACAAAGTGTAGTCCTCTACTTAGACCTAGGTGTATTCTTTCTCTCTTGGTGGAGGCGGCAGTCTCTGATGATCGACACTCACGCATTCCTTTCTATGTGAACTTTAGCTATTTAGCTTCTTCGTCGACGTGTCTTGTGGGACGTGGTCAAATTCGGTAAAGTCAAGTTCATAGGAGGGTTTTTCCCTCTTCCTTCCTAGGAAGCCTTCAAGCCAAATAGAATCTCGGCGAACTTCGCTAGGAGGGACGTGAGGCCCTTGAATGCTAGATGTGTGAGACTCTGCTGGAGCAATGTCTCTCGGTGGTGAATCCAAGTCGATGAGGACTTGTGACCACTGTGGTACTGGTGATATTGGCGGCTCTGCTTCCATAACATGCACCATTTCTGCTGCTGCTTCTATTATTGTTGCTTCTGCCATTGGCTCAGCCACTAGTTCTTCGGCAACTCTTTGCTCTTTTAGTTCCTCCCGTGATAACCTGGCGGTCGAGTGCTTGATCTCTTTGTTCCGGGGCAGCAATACCCATGATTATTTCAGGACTATGTGTGGCTTTCTCCACTGGTGTCCTCTGTGTTCTAGGCTTTGACATCCTCATCCCTCAGGGAGGATTGCACCATTGCTTCTGCCTAGGTTTCCTTCTTGAAGTGGAAGGTGGTGTAGACTGAACCTGTGGCGGCTCTGTTCTCTCTGGTATCACCTTCCTAGACTTCTTGCTGTCGAGATAGAGTTGGCTATTTCTAACCACTCTACTCGTCCTTTCTTCTATAGATGTGTCTTCTTTGGCATACCAATCCACTCTCGGGAGCGGTTGGGAGTCAACTGAATCTGCGAAGAATGTGGGGAGAATGACTTCCCCTTCATCATCTGACAGGCCCTCAATGTCTGCTGACATGAAATCAGCAATTTGTGGGAGTCTGAATCTGCTGTAGTTCCTTCTTCGCACTTCATACTCGTCTTTACAATTTACCCAATAGTCTTCCATAGAAGACTTATGTGACGAGTGTTGCTCGAGGTGTGCTGCATAGAGTCCTCTGGGATCATAGGATCTTCTATCGATGAGATACTTGAGGTTAAACCTCGCTGTTTCTTGACTCATCATCTTAGCATCAGCCGCGAGTCCACATCTGTATAGTCCTATTTCAACTGGAAAGTTGACAGCTGTCTTCTTCTTCAGGCGTAAGTAGACATGAACCTCGGACAATTGTCTCAGGAACTCCATGAAGACTACCCTATCTGAAGGGTATCTTGGTAGCATGGCGGGGTGGCCAATGTAGCCATACACGCGTATGTAGGAGAATGTAGGAAATTGGATGAACCAATCTGCCCAATCCGCCATTGCCTCTCTGGCTGTCTGTGAAATACGCACGTGCATCTCATGGTTAAGCTCACGTACTGTGTGCATAGTGAAGTGATCACTTATTTTCTTGAAGTGTCTTTCCGCTTGAGTAAACTCAAGACGTGTGAAATGTTCGTGAACCTTCTGCACACCTAAGGTTCCCACATTGTTCAATAACCTGAAATCACCTTGGAAGGCTATCAAGTATACTAGGTAAGAGCACATGTGGAACCTATGAGCTTCCAGATACCCAGTGATTTGTCGGTGGAGTGTGTCACTAATCAAAGTGGCCCAGTCATAATATTCCCTCCTGCCAATGATTTTAGCAATGATATAGTACATCCATGGCTTGAATTGACGACCATCTTCTTCTCCAGTGATTCTATTGAGTAGAGTGATTAACACTGCATACTCGTCTTTACATTCTCCTCGTCCCAACGACTTAGGCAAGCTTGCCTTTGTCACTTTTAACCATTTTTCAGCCATTACCTTTTGACATTTGTCCTTAGCTGTCTCAAATGCCTTCTCACATTCCGTCATTGATATGACTTTGCTGTTAGGACATGATGGAATATCAAAACACCTTTCGATATCCTGAGGCTTTAGACTACAAACAATTCTTCCATTTGCTGCTCTGATTTCTCTGGTGGTAGGGTTGTAATGCTTGATACAAGCGATTACAAGCTCTACGCTTTGTAGTGTGATGGGAATTGATGCGGCTTGCAGCAATCCGGATTCTTCGATATTCTGCAATGTTATTTGATTCATGCCTTCTAACTGCTCCAAATCAACCACTGGATTTACTTGGTGTAGATTTGTGTCAACTGTTTTCAGGTAATCATGGAGTAAGACCGTCTTGGTCTCGTATTGCACCTGGGAGTACTGCATCCTGAAAAACTTGAAGATTGACTGTAAGCTTGACCTAGTTCAGATGATTTTCGGAAACCCTTAAAAATAGCGCCCTGCCGAGAAGTATTTTTCCGAAAAAAATCTGGCACATGGGTTTTGTTCGTGCTTCAATGCTGAACAAACCCAGTTCCTCAGAATTTGGATTTTGAAACTTTTTCGGAAAAAACCCCCAAAAATAGGGGCAGCAAGTTTGCTGATTTTGGAAAATTTGTCGAGATGGGTTTCTCTGGAAAATGATGCTGAATCTACCCAGTTGATCTGATCTGATGTAGCCCGTTGCTTTTTCTGTCAAATGCAAGAAAACCTAAGACCAGAAGAGAGGAATAGACAGAAGATGGATTGGAAGTTTTATCTGATTCCTTGAAAAAATCTCTCTGGATCCAATCCTCAAAATAGCAATCCTCTTCTACTTCAGATCTGCAAGAAAAATTGAAGAACGGATGAAAACCTTGTTCAGATCTATCAATGGCGTCCTTAAGAGCTTGTGGCTGATTTTGATCTCTTAACCTGCAATGAAATAATGAAATGGGACGCCTTCTCCTTGAATATATATGTTTAAGTCTTAGATCCACAAATTTGGGGACTTGACTCAAGCTCAAAAGGTGATTTTGGCTTGAACTAAAGTTAAAAGGGTGATTTCCATTGATCGTGGAGCCTTTTAGCCAACTTTAACTCAAAAGTTCTTGACTTTAGTCAACAAATTGACTTTTTACTTCCTTTAGGCATCCCTTTTGGTTCCTTGCAAGTTTTTTTTTAGATATTTTCTCTTCTGAAAGTTTTCTGTTTGATCCTGAATCTAGCGTTGTCTGTTGATCCTGAGATGTCACAGACACATTCACTGCGGAGCTGGATCCAAATTGAAGAGAAGTGCCTGGGAGACATGATGATGAAAAGCCGAGTTTAGGGTTTCAAAAGAATGAGCGCCTTTTCCAAGAAAAGGCGCTTTTGCTAATGCCTTAGTGAATTTTCAAACTTCGTTCTTCAGCCTTTTGAAATGACCTCTCGTGCTTCGACCTGGATTTCTCGTTGATCGGAGAGTCAGATGATTTCGCTTGATGTTTCATCAGGTACCCAGCTCTGTTCTGCTAAGAATGACTGACTTCAGAAAACCTGGATCTTATTTTAGGATCCCTTTATTCAAGGGCGCCCCTCCTTGAAAAGGGCGCTTTTGTCTTTTAGCTTGATTATTTCCGTCTGAAAAGTTGCTTACTTTGATCCAGATTATCCGTTGACTGCCTTGTCAGATGTTGGTGCTTGCAGTTGCGTTTCCGAGATCTACTTGGGCTGAGAAGGTTATCCTGGGAAGCCTTTTGTCATTTGTCAGCATCTGGAAGTCCAAAAGAAAGGGCTCCTTTCTTTTGAAAAGGCTCTTTTTCCTTAGAACTTTGCTGTTAACTGTGGTTTCCTGATATTTCCTCAACTGCCTCTTTTTGCTTCGTCAGCTGCTGCTTGTGATCTATTCATCGAATGATCTAGATGTTTGTTTCACTGTTGAGCCAGCAATCAAACGTCACGAATGACTGCTTGGATGATCTTACTGACTGCATTTGACCCTCAAAGACCATGGGCGCCCCTGCTTTAAAAAGGCTCTTTTCAACATTTTGAGTTCTCTCCTTCGTAACGTTTCCAGAGTTAGTCAAATTTTGACCTTTTTCACTTTCAGGAATCTCCTTCATCAAACAGCATCATTTTGGGCCTTTTCCGCCATGGTTGTGTCGTTGAAGCTTTTGAAGCTTAGTTTTTAGCACCTGGTACTGGCCAATCTGCCATTAATGGCTGTGGAGTTCCTAATTTTGTTCCTGAAAAATAGAAATAGACCCACCAGAGTAAAACATGTCTTTTGATGATTCTGACTTGACCAATGTGATCGTGAAGCCTTTTAACCCTATCAAAATCATTTTCAATCATTTCTGGGAAGGTCCTATTTTCGAGGGTTTTCCCTGAAAATAGGGGCAAAAACCCTAATTTTCAAATTTTTAGAATTTTGCACATGTGTTCCTTGACATAAACCCACCAAGATTCTATGATTGGTTTGACCTAAAACTGATTTAACGCATGGCATTTTAACAGGGTTTTGCTCAGATTTATACAAAATGCCAAAAATTTATTTTGGGTACAACATTGCTTTTTTGCAACTTTGACAACATTGACATTTTTTACATTTGCACACTAACTCACCCCTAATGACTTAAAGTAGACTCAAACAAACATGAAATGATCTTCTTAGACCTTATTACATGAAGACAACTCAAAATAAAACAAAATTGCCACTTTGACCACCTTGAGGCATGAAAGCACACATGGGTGCCCGTGCACCAGATTTTCTGCTTTTCAGATCAAAAGTGCATTTCTGATGGATATCTGTCAATTTTGCATTTTTTTTTGTTTAGCTCCCCATTTCCAAACCAAAAGTGTACTTTCAACACTTGGATGTCATTTTTGCAAATTTTTGAAGAACATGTCACTAGAAAGACTGAAAGTGTGTTTTTGACACATGAGATCATATTAGGAGAGCCTTGCTTCATGTCAAGGTTTTTCATCAAAACTCTTTTTGGCCAGTTCATTCCCCCATGGATATCATTAATATCTGTATTGGCCCTTTTGTGGTGATCAATCAGATTGCTGGCACCTTTCTTGTTCCTGAATTCAATACAAACTAGTGCACGTTCTCCATTGTCTCTGTCCTATTGGTTCTACTGGTGATTCTTTTTACCATGGGCTGCATGATTGTTTCATAATATATGGCTCTTTATCTACTGAATTACTCAAGGTTTATCTGATTTGATTATCCTCTTGAAACAAGATTCTTTTGCTTCTTGGATCTAGATCTAGGCTGAGCTTCAGGTCTATTTTGTTCGTTGAAGTCTTTTTGAAATCCTGATTTTCTATTCTAACTTGTGCTTTGAGTTTCATTGGTGTAATTTGGTCATTCATGGACATTAATAACATTTCCTCTTTCATGCCCTTCCATTTTCTCTTCCAGAAAGTTACTATCAAATGACATGCTGTAATAAAATTTGCTGAATGCTTTATTTCATATAGAAATTCATATATTAGTCTTGTATAATATACAATTTGCTAAATTCAGTTTAAGAAGAAAATGTGTATTCAATTAAGATCAGTTTGAATGCTGCAGGATTGCATTGGGGATTCAAAATTACAGAAGAGTGACCTTCCTCCTCCTGGTAACCGTTTTAGTGCAGTTATTGAGAGGATTGAACATTTATACAAGGTGATATATTTGAATCCTCTACTTTTATGGATGCATTTATATGAATAAGAGATTACTCTGCTGAGTGCCTAATTGGGGTGAGGAGGAGGTGGGCGTGGGGTAACAGTTTAAATGCAAATATTTCTAAATGCTAGGTGCTTGCAAATCAAACATCTTTGTGGAATTTGGTTAGTTTTTGTTGCTAAAGTCCTTAAAGAAACTAGTGGATTGACTTTGGTGTTGATTTTGCAGGGGGATTCAAGCAGTGATGAAGAAAAGCTTGATGATGTACCAGATGATGACCAATATGACACAGAGGACTCTTTCATAGACGATGAGGAACTGGTATGTTTTAGTATTATTATTGAAAAGTTCATGGTTCCAGTGTCACTGACTATGCCACAATTTCTAAATTCTGCCTGATAAGTGATCAATTTCTGTTTGGAAGATCAAAGATTTTAACCATTTTGTTTCTTTTAGGATGAATATTTTTCAGTAGAAAAGTCAAAGACAAAGCACAGTGGTTTCTTCATCAATAGAGGGAAATTAGAGAGAGTGTAAGTTTTTTGATTTTCTTTTTCAGTAATTAAATGTATATTTTTAATTATGTATTTGGTCTTTCTTTTGCATCTGAAGGGCTTTACTTTATAAGACATTACACGTATATATTTTCTGGGCACCTATCATAAATTGGCCCATGGTTTCTCCTTTTGGGAAGACTTTGGAGAAATTCTAATAGGTTACTGTGAAACTTTTAGGATATCAAATATAAGCATGATACATTTAAGCCTTAACTATTTTTTGTCTGGTTCACAATCAAATAAGAATTTTCTTGGTGTTCCAATTGGCAATAAGGATATCTCTCTGTGTTACGGGGCGGCGTCCCTACCCAAAACATACCCATCCCCATCCGTCCTGGGGATGAGGGGACGCATCGGGGACAGTCCCCGGCCGTCCCCAAAATTGAAAAATTAATAGGAAACGGGGGGGGACGTTTCCTGTCGTCTGGGAACGTTCCCCTGTCCCCAGGGACGGCAGGGGACGTTGGGAATGTCCCTCGCTGTCCCCGGGGACGGCTTGCCGTCCCCCGCGCATATGAAGACCAAAAACATAAAAATCACATATTTTGTTTTCAAAAAAAGTTTTATACTGTGTTTTTTGGCGACGTCAAAGGAAAAAAAATAATATGAAACCTAAAAAAGTTTCTTAACAAGTCATAAGCTATCAAATATATCATTATATTGTTAATATTTGGCTCTCAAGCAAAGCGCGGCTGAGGCTAGGGCGACGACTTCACAGTTCACAGTTCACACAGCAAGGGCGATTCACACTAAAAGATCAATCTAAATAATTTTATGCCTTTTTCTTCCTGCATTTGGGCATTTAACAGAGGCGTTTTTGCATTTGAAAGAGGCATGAAACAATTTTTTTCAAGTTTTTGTTTCTCACGCCTAGGGTAAAGTCGCGGCTGCTTCTATTTGTGCATTTTTTCCTTCACTCAAGCTGCATTTTGGGACGCCTTGAGGAGCTGGGAGCTGCATTTTTCTTAGTTCCATTTCCTACTTCCAGGTTTGAGATTAATTTTTTTAAAAAAATTTGCTTCTGTATTATGATATTAGCTTATCATTTTTTTTAATTTTTAATAATAATTTTTGCTTTTATTTTCATTTTTGTTTTCAATGTTGATTCATTGAATGGTTCATTGATTAAATGATTTGGTATAATTTTTACAAACTTTCAGATTTTCAACCAGCATACAAACTTCATATTTTAAAAAATAAAGAAGAAAAGCCATACAAATTTCAAAATGAGCAGCAACAACAATGGCAGTGACAGTTATGAGGGTGAGGGTAGTGAGAGTGAAAATGAAGTTCAAAGAATGTCATTAGATCCTTCTTCTACCTCTGAAAATCCAACCCATGCTTCTTCAGACCATTTTGCATGCCCTATACCCACTCTTCAAAGATTTGCAAAAGGCCCTTTCAACCGCAACAAACCATTGCGTCAGTTTGCCACAGATGTGACTGTCAACAAGCAAAAAAATTTAGGGGGCAGCAAGAAATGGCTTTGTCATGTTTGTAAATCTACTTACCATGGGAGCTATACTAGGATTAGAGGCCATCTAGTGGGTGACTGTGGAAAAGGTGTTAGAGTTTGTACAGCAATAACATTGGAGCAGCAGCTTCAATTTGCAAGGTTGGCTAGATGTAGTGATGACCAAATCATTACCATTCAAAATAGAAAACGACCATTAGCTGATTTGCAAGGCTCTTCCAATGTATCAGTTTCAAAGACTTGTGATAGAGGGAAGAAGAAAGCAAGTGAGAAAACTTCAATCATGGGGTTGATGAATACACAAAAACGTGAGCAAGTTGATGATGCAGTGGCCAAATTCTTTTATGCACATGCTCTTCCATTTCATTTGGCAAGGTCACCTTATTTCAAAACTATGGTGAAAGAAATATTGTCAATTGGATCCTCTTATGCCCCCCCTGGAGAACATAGATTGCGTACCTCCCTCCTTGACAAACAATATTCAAAAGCTACCTTGTTGATGGAGGAGATGAGGCAGACATGGCTTAGGACTGGTTGTTCCATTGTCATGGATGGGTGGACTGATATTCAACATAGGCCACTCATTAATGTTATTGTTACATGCCCTGCTGGTTCATACTTTCTTCGAGCTGTTGATTGTTCTGGGAAGCGTAAGGATGCTGATTTTCAGTTTGGCATTTTGAGGGAGGCTGTAGAGGAGGTTGGGCCTTCTAATGTTGTGCAGGTTGTGACAGATTCAGCTCGTGTTTGTAAGCTAGCTGGTTTGATGATTGAGAATGCTTACAAACATATTTTTTGGACTCCATGCTGTGTACATGCTTTGAATAATGCTTTGAAAGACATTGGAAAAATAGATTGGGTGAGGGCAGCAGTTGCAGAGGCTAGAGGCATACAAATGTTTGTATGCAACCATCACACTTCACATGCACTATTCCGGTCTTATTCAAAGAAAGAATTCCTCAAACCAGTTGAGACTAGATATGCTAGCTACTATATTTTGCTGGAGAGGATGTTGGAGGTCCAAGATGCTCTACAAGCCATGGTTGTTTGTGCAGATTGGAAAAGGTGGAATCTGTCGAAGACAAATGAAGGCAAGGAAGTGAGAGATAGAGTACTTAGTGAAACTTGGTGGGCCACTATCAAGTAAGAAATCTGAAAATTTAAATTGTTTTTGAAATTTTGAATTTGTTACACTTTGTTTTACTTTGTAGTTTGTATTTTATTATTTTAAAAGTTCTAATATTTAATTTGTTGCTTGTAGGTATATTTGCTCTTTCATATCACCAGCTGTGAGGGTAATCCGGTATGTAGATACAGACTCTCCTAACTTGGGAGAGATATATGAGACTTTTGATAGCATGCTTGACCAAATGAAGCAAGCTATTCGTCAAAAGGAACCTGAGTTGAGATTTTATGAGGACCATATTAGGCCTATTGTGACAAAGAGGTGGAACACAATGAATACCCTCTTCATATGCTTGCCTATGCTCTTAATCCGAAGTGGTATGTACCTAGACCTGGCCGAATGCTTCCTTCTGAGGATGACGAGGTGATAGAGGGGCTTACAGCAGCCCTTCGTAAAATGTATACCGATGAGCTAGCAACCATTATTAGAGAGCAGTGGCTTATGTTTGCTGATCTTCAGGGTCCTACATTCAGCAAACCAGAAGCTAGGACAGATAGGGCCACCATTGCACAGAACAACCCCATTGGATGGTGGAAATTTCATGGGAAGGACACACCAGATTTGAAACAACTTGCCATTCGTTTGCTTTCACAGATTGCTAGTTCCTCTGCTGCAGAGAGGAATTGGTCCACCTATGGCTTCATACACTCCATTAAGAGGAATAGGCTTACTTCAAAACGAGCTGAGAAATTAGTTGCAGTTCATAGTGCCTTGAGACTTCAGGACCGTCAGACTACTGAGTATCGGCAAACTCCAGCAGCATGATGGGATGTTGATCCTGAGGACGTTAGACAAATTGATGAGGATGAGGTGCAACCAGGATTGGTCGGGCTACCATTGGATGATCCACTCTTGCTAGAAGATGATAGTGACTCAGATAGTTCTCAATCTTTGAGGCTTAATTTCATAGACTGTTGGAACTTTGAACTTTGAGACTTTTGGATGCATGTTTGAAACATTTGGATATTGATATACCATGGTTTTATTGATGTTTGATATTGCTATGATAAATTTTATAATGCTAATGACATTTATGATTTATTATGTTGTTACTTGTTATGCTACTACTATTGCGATTTATTATATTGGTGTGAGCAATTATTAATTTATTGACATATATCTCTCTTTCCCTCTCTCTGTCTATAATATAATAATATATTAATAAATTTTGAAAAAATCATATATATATATATGTATTTTGTATGTCGCCGTCCCCTACCGTCCCCTAAAAATGGGCCCCTAGGAAGCGCCAGGCTTGGCGTCCCCGGCCGTCCCCTCCACAGATCCCCAAAGGACTTTGGAACCACGGGATATTTCTAATTGTGTTGATTTAAATTATTTAAAAATGTCAAAAATTAGAATCAGGTTTACTGCAATTGCTTTGAAGTGGTGAATGTTGGCGGCGAGGAATTGATGAAATATTGTAATTTTCAAGTAGAAGCGGTATTCATAGTTACTTTGAGTGAAACCCGAGATAGCACAATCAGCGGAGATTTTTGATTCGAGACGATTTGCATATAAATTTAAGCTTATGTTTTTGTTATTGCCGGACTAGAGGGTTTAAGGACAAGATCATGGAAAGCTTAAAGCCAGACTCACTTGCAATGCTTTTGTTACACCTTTAATTGCAGATGCTGAGTTTATTGGTCACTATTTCCTGGTACTAATATAATTTTGGACTAGATAAATATACAAGAACTTGGAATGATGGTGGGCCTGTTGCAGAACATGACCTTTATCATACAAAAATCTACTTTGGTCATCGTTGGATATTAACATAATTTCTTTCTTTCTTATGGGGTCTTCATTGGGCTTTTTCTCTTAGCTCAATTGCTGGTTCTTTTTATCAGGGGGCATTATTTTTTACAATTTATTATTATATGAATTTGTATATATTGTCTTTTCTATGGCTTATTATCCTCTTGGTATGCATTTTGTGCTGCTAGTTTTAATTATAGATGCTTTATTTTTAGCTGTAGGCAAAACACACACACATGCACACGTGCGCACGCACACACACACACACACACACACAGAGTGTTTGTGTGTGTGTGTGTGCGTATAATTTGTATATATTGACTTTTCTATGGCTTATTATCCTCTCGGTATGTATTTTGTGCTGCTAGTTTTAATTTTAGATGCTTTATTTTTAGCTGTAGGCAACACACACACACACACACGCACACACACGCACGCACGCACATGCAGACGCAGATGCAGATGCACCCAACGCATGCACACACACGCACGCACATGCACGTGTGCACACACACACACGCACACGCGCGCACGCGCACGCACGCACACAAACACACACAAATACACACATACACACATACACACACACAAACAGACACACAGACACACACACACACAATCGTTTGACAATTTGACAATTGTACATAAACAACACTCTTATAAATAAATTCAAGTTTGAGTAATGTAAGATACTACATAGCATTGGACAAATCCATAAATATTGCAAACTGGAATAATTTCTGACCTTTATTATTGATTGGAATGAAAATATTTTAAATAGCTCCTATGAAACCACAAAACTCTTGCAAATGAGGCAAGTTGACCTCTGATTTAGTCTTGACAAGTGCTGCAGCCAGCATACAGACTGGACAACTAATCAAAGAGGTGCGATTGGTAGCAGCTGTAGCGGCCAGGTGCTTTTTTGAAATCTTAAATCTTTTCCTTGATGACTTGCTGTCTTCCTTATTCCCACGTCCCACTGCCAAAACAATGGCAACTCCTTTATTCCCACATCTACTCGAAATAGTAGCGATTCCCTTTTATTTTATGAGTTCTCTCTTTCAATGAGGGATGACTAGGTGCTAAGGGGATTCCAAGTCCCAATGAAATGCTGCAGCCAGGTGATTTATGTAGTCTTTTCACCCAAATAAAGGGTGGTGGGTAAAATGAAATATCCCCCTTAGTTTTTTTGATTTTTAGCACACAAAACTTCACTCGTTAGCGTTAGGCCAATGAAAGTGTTGGTGTAACAATTAGCACCTCTGGAGTGCGAGTTGGTATGGACAACTATGCACAGTGCGTATTGACTGCTCTTCAAATTAGGAGGGGAAGCTCCCTCTTATGCTGATTTGTGTGAAAAAGTAAAGTAATCTAACTCCTATCTTTTTATCTTAGCTGGAAGAGGCACAAGGTTAAGAAAACCAAGAACGTTGCAGCTAAGGATTTTCTGGTTTCACAGATCACTAACTACAACTAAACTAAAAGCTTTAATCTATCCAATTCTCCTCAAGAAAAAAGAGCACGAGGAAAAAGGAGTAGGAATGGTTTTACGATAATCTTTAAGTCAAGATTTCCAAGGAGATGACGACACCTATCTGAGGCGTAGGCTGAGAGAAAGATTATTAGCACAACATTGAACGACAATCTCCACTTCTAAATTCCCAAGGAGGTTACAACACCTATGCGAGGTGTATGTATGAAACAAAGATTGTTAAACATAACATAAGAAAGCCAACTAGGACAACAAATTGCATTGGCGAGACACGCATACAATAAACGATAAAACTAGCCACTCCATTTAACTAAGGTGAACAAATACCATAATAATAACATTCAGGTAAGGCTGCACGACTATTTATTATCGCAATAGAAGTTCGTTGAACAGATACAAAATAGTAATATTACAGGTAAGGTTGCTCAGCATGTATGCTATCACGTGCAAAAGTGAATTACAAATGAGCAAAGAGCTCTTATTTATAGACATCAAAAGGTGTAGGGAACCCTAAAATCACCTTGAGTCAACTACAGTCTTGCAAGCATGCAAGATTTTATTGCTAAACCCTAAATAAAGGAAACTATCGCGGCCACCGGTTTCGCCATAAATTAGGAGTACCAATTCTGCGCTTTAAACATGTGAAGGTAACAAATTGAAACAAAAGATAATACAATAAAATTACCTCCTTTCTTTATTGATAAACGCTGTACAGTTACAATATGTTTCCACATGAATTTCATTTTCATTGCAAATACAAATCAGAGATCAAAAGTAATATAGTTACATACATAGCTCGTAAGCTTTTGCACAAATAGAAGTAAGAAGGTCTAGGAGTCCGTCCTTTCAAATCTTGGTACATCGGCCGCTTGCTATGGAGGAGAAACATCACTCGAGCGCTTTCCGCCAACCATGGACTTATAATGCGGTCCCCCGCACACTTATCGTTAGATAGATGGCCTCAACTAAAAGAGAGAAGAGAGATTAGTGGGGTAATCCTTTAGCAGATTACAAGCCCGAGGAAGCATAGTGTTGTGTCCTACACAACTAAGACATTTATTTTCACAATCTTCGAACTAGTACTTTCGGATCACAATGAGAGCTACGTGATTATGAGTCAACTATCACACCTAGGTGGATGTCATTACCCATAGTTGGAAAAATACAGCCCCCGGAAAAAAACTTCGCCAAGGAAAAAATTGGAGTTTTTAAAACTTCGGAAAAAACTAAACCAAAAAACTTCGGAAATGAAAAAATTGCTTAATTTTCATTAAAAACACATTTTTTTTTCATTTTTCAATGACAAGATGAATCCAATGAATCCATAAATGAGTACAAAAGTGTTTTCTATTAATTTTGATTGACTTTAATGTAAATTAATTACAAAATCGCATTCTCATGCGGAATCCCGATGGCTAAAAGCCTGAAAGTCTGATACATGAAAACAGTAAAACTAGAACTAGAAGCAAATACTAAAGTTCTAAACAACAACTAAATACAACATGCTAGGCTTTCCTCTTCCCTAGTCTAGCAACAGCTAGGGAAGAAGGGGTGGGTCCTCTAGCCCTGCCACGTGTGCGTGGTGCTAGTGGTGGTGGCTGCGGTGCTACTGCTGCTGGCTCTGGCTCTGGCTCTGGCTCTGGCTGGATCTCATCCAACCCTACATCTCCAACTCCTGATGCACCCACATCCTCCATTGCCTCTCTCTCAAAGTCAAGGATTTCATCTGCACTAAACAATGGAGGCTGCTCCTCTCGCCCTGTCCAATCACTATAAGGATCTATCTCATCTAAGTCAATAGGATCCTGTGATTTTTCTTCAACTCTCTTTATGCGCAACCGAAGGTTGTATTGCACAAAGACCAAGTCATTGAGGCGCTTTTGTGTTAACTTGTTCCTCTTTTTCGTGTGAATGGACTCGAACAAGCTCCAATTGCGCTCACAATTGGATGCACTACAAGGCTGACATAGAATACGGAGGGCAATTTTTTGTAGATTTGGGGTTTTTCCACCCCAATTTTTCCACCAAACATCTGCAAAAAACAAAAAGAAAATTGAAGAGTTAGAAAACAAAGTCAAAGACTCAAAAGTCAAAAGTCAAAACACATTTTATCAAATTCTAAGATGCATGTGAAATAAACTTAAAATTTAAAGACTCTGAATTTTATACCTGGTGGCAGAGTGGTTCTTCCTCTAACAGCCAACTCTGAAGAAAAGAGATTACCAGTTGCCTCCCTATATATATCCATCTCCTTGACGATGAGGTCTCTCACTGCAACCTCAGGTTCCATCCTCTGAATGCATGTTGTGAGCCCCTCCATAACCTCTCCATTAGGATCAGAGAAGCTCTCTGAGAAGAGAAAAGAAGGGTTGAGGAAGTACCCTGCTGCATGGATGGGTTGGTGGAGTTGATTGTTCCACCTCTTATCAACAATCTCCCATATGGGATCAAATTTGAGGCTGTCCCCCTTGTAATAACTTTTGATGGCCTCCTTGGCCCTATCCATGGCCTCATAAATGTATCCCATTGGGTTTTCATCCCCATCTACCAAGCAGAGGACTCTAACCAAGGGCTCCGACACCTAGATTAAAAATACAAAAAGATCAAAGTTAGAAATTTATAATGAAAGGCTTAAAGTTAAATTAAAAAACATATAGTTATATTGAACTTGAGATTAAAATTAAAATCAAAGTTTGGAAGTTACCTTCACGATCTCTGTAGCTTTTTGTGCAAACAAGGGGTCGAAGACTATTGCAGAAATTCTATCTCCTTCGGCCTTCTTTGAATATGAAGAGTCATTCCATGCTTGACTCACGAACATTTGTCTTAGAGAGCCCAAAGAATCCAAAATGCTTTGCAACGTTAGGAAAATTGTTGCAAACCTTGTGGCACCCGATCTCACCAACTCCTTCCCTTGCGTATGCTCTCTCATCAAACTAAGAACCCAAGGGTGATTGTAGATATATTTTGTGATGCTCCTTGCATCATCTACAATCGGTGCCACCCAAACAAGTTTGCCTATGTCCTCCAAAAGAAGGTCAAGGCAATGAGCCGCACAAGGTGACCAAAAGAGTGATGGATGTCTACTCTCAAGCATCCTTCCAGCTGCCACATACGCTGCTGCATTATCTGTGATGACTTGCACCACATTAGCAATCCCCACCTCCATCACAACTTCTTCCAACAACGTACACAATGTATCTGCAGTTTTTATCTTGTTGGAAGCATCCACCGACTTCCAAAACACAAATTCACCTTTGGAAGCAACCAAAAAATTAAGGATGGTGCGGTTTCTCCCATCCGTCCACCCATCAGAAAGAATTGAGCAGCCAAATTTTTTCCATTTATTTTTTTGCTCTTCCACCACATGCATTGCCCTTTCGGTTGCATTTGTGAGCAACCTACAAGTACAAAGTAAAATAATTAAATAAGTACAAAATTGTAAGTTATAAACAAAAAATAGCTTGAATTCAACATAAATAATAAATTAATTTAAATTTTAAATGAAAGAACATAAAATTTAAGTTGATTTGTCACTTACTTCCCACTCAAATCTTTGCGAGAAGGTGGCTTGAAGCCTTTTCCCGCAACTGTCAATGAAGTGACCATATTGTGCCAATAGGGACTATTCGCTACATTGAATGGTATGTTATTGAAATACCAAAAATCAGCACATGCCATGGTAGCATGTTCATGCACCTCCTTGTTCCACCCTGTAGCCTCCAATGATACCTGTGCTCCTGGTGTGTTTCTTGGCACAAAAAAACTCTGTGGGTTGCGTGAAGATGAAGGTGGTGGTGGCATTGGCACTCTAGTCAAACTAGAGGACAAGGGGGGCCTAGAGGATGCTGTGGCTGTGGCTGTGGTGGTTGTGCCATGAGTGTGAATCCGTGGACCACGAAGAGAGCCCACAATGCCAACAATATCTGGCTCTGCATCCTCATCTGACTCTATCTCCATGTGCTCGGCCTCGTGCTCCTGAGTCCCATGGGCATGCGCATGTCCACTGGCTATGGCTGCTGCTATGGCTTTTTTAGCCCTCTCCTTTTGCATTTTTTTTTCCTCAGCAAGTGAAAGTAGGGCAAGCATCTCTCTTCTAATCTCTTCTTTGGGCTTCTCACAAACCTTGGCATCACACTGAGGAATGCCTGCTAGATGGTATTTGAGGCGATTTATGCCTCCATGATATGTTTTTTTGCATTCACCACAAACAACTGTTCCAGGCACTGGCCCTCTGACACCATATTTCCATGTAGGGTCTCTAGCCCCTGCAGGACGAGTGCCTGGAACCCATGATGATGCTGTGTGAGGGGTGGAAGTTGATGGGGTGGGGGCGGAACCTGATGCTGAGCCTGAACCAGAGCCAGAAGCCATTATAGTGTGTAATGTGTATTCACTGATCAATGATCAATCTACACATTCAAAAAATAAGCACAACATATTAGTTTTTTAATATAAAAAAAATTTAAAAACAACCTAAAATCATTAAAACTTAAAAAATCTAAAGCTAAATTCCATTTAAATTGATACAAATGTGCTTAAATGAATTATCAATTAACATTATTAACTAATCTTATCATTCTACACAAAAAATGAACCTAGGTCTGAAAATTTCAAAAAATAGTGAAAAAAATGAAAAAAATCAGCAAAAATCAACAAAAGATTGTGATGAATTTTGTTTTTTGGATTCTAAATGCAAAAAAATTGTTTCTTTGTGCTCTATCATGTCTTTTTTTCAATTTGGAATGAGTATTTTGCAAGAACAATGAAAGAAAATGATTAATCAAAAACAAAAAACAAAAACAGAAACCCTACCTTTGAATCGAATTTCTCTTCAAAATCCACACAAAATGGCGTTTGAATCTTCTCTCCTCGATGGAAAATCGTTGGAAATGATATCTCCTTGCTTGGGGGGGGGTTTCAGCTCCTCACACAAAGTATCAATTGATTTTGAAATGAAATGAAGAAGACAAAAGACGTTTTTTTGCTTTATCCCTGCGCAGGCGAGTTTTTGGCTCGGACTCGCGAGTTTTTGGCGAGTACTCGCCATAAAAACTCGCGAGTTTTTACCAAAAACTCGAAAAAACTCGGAATTTTAACTTGGCGAGTTAAACTTGTAAAAACTCGTTTTTGAAAAAAACTCGCGAGTTTTTAAAAACTCGCCGAGTTCTCTGCGGGTTTTCCATCTATGGTCGTACCTTTCACTACTTTGGCCAAAGTATTCTCATTCAGTACTTCGAATGAAGGTCATCTATCATAAACACTACTTAGGGCCGATTTGACTTGAGGCTTCCATACTCTACGCATAGGTTTTATCCTTCAATGGGTAAATTCGTCACCCCAGATATCCTACAATCATACGCACCTACTATAAATGAAAACAGTCTTCAAGTGTCTTGTATCAATCCTCCTAACTAGGAATTCTTTATCCTAGGAGTACTTAACTTGTCTCAGTTATCCTAATAACTTAAGCTAAAAGACTTTACTTGATTCTGCCATCATTTCAGTCCTAGTAGATAATAAAGTACATCTATGTATTCTCCATATACAGAGATCATACACAACATGCATAAGTCATTCAAAATGCAATTAATCCCTCCCTTTTATCTTTTTCCATTATTTCTTTTAATGTAAGATAAGTAAATTAATCCCCTAAGCTCATTACTCATATATTCCCTTTTCACAATCCATTAAACATTGAATCCCTATATACTCCTCATATGGAGTTCATACATAATTCACACTTTAACGTAAGCACACATTTATGCTATTAGGTATACACTTCAGAAAACATGCATAACCGTTCCTTAAAGTAATTTACTTACATGGAGCAACATAAAACCATTCCTTGTTTATCTTAACTGAGTATTGATCTCAATGCAAATTCCCTAACTATGCACATTCAGTATTTTACTCTTTTAGTTAATTATCAAGAAATATGCTCTAGAATATGAAGGATGAAACAACATGCCTGGTATATGCCTTTTCCCTTTTAGAGGATGACCTTGAATGGTTTGCAGCTCCTTAGACCTCCAACAAAAGACTTCCAGCACTCTCAGACCAGTCTCTAACTCCTCAAAATTGACCAATGGCAAAAGATATACGGTTGAAGAGTAATCTCAACTTCCTAGTGTGAACTCAGAAATTGTGAAGATAACAAACAGAGGATGTCTCTCAGCAAATGGTGATATAAGTTCTCAGAAAAATATGAAAAGCTTCTCTCAACAATACTAAAGCTCACTCACATCTCAAAAAGGGATAGCCACAGCAACTGGTATATGCTGGTAAAAATTCCCAGTATCTTTCAAACTCAGCAATACAGATAAATATAACCAGAACAGAAAATGATTATGGAGGTTCAATAAGAATGATAAACTCAGATTGTTCAATGTGTGTCCTCTAACGAATGGAAGGGCGTGTATATTTATACACCCGAAATGCAACGGATTCCACCAATGGAGGCATGTGGATTGACATCTAAGTGCTCAGAATTAGTCAAAATGATAGATGGCGGATTCTTAAACCCTTAGTCATTAAAATTAGAGATGAATCGACTTCTTTTAAAGTCAGCAAATTAAGAATTTTTCAACTTTCTCATGGCGGTTTTGACAGCTCAAGGCGTGTTCAGATTTTAAGGGTTTTATTAAAGCAAAGATCCGTTCCAGATGAGAGGTCAATACTGCAACACACCACGTCGCCATTTTTCTTGCCTCAAGATCAGCATTCGCGTCATCCTCAAAGACCAGTTTTTGCCCTTACGTTTTAGACGCGTTTTTACCAGGCGTGCGATTTCTCATTTCGTTTTTATGAGCTTTTCAAAGAAAAACATGTTTTCTGCCTTTTCAAATGTTTATTAAAAAAATAAATTCGATTTCTCTTGTTTTTAATATCTCCAGCAAAAGAATTCGATTTCTTTGTTTTGAGGTTATTTTTCTCTATGGCCAAAATCGAAATATGTCACTATTGCTAAAGGATTTAAATCCTTTGTGTTCAATTTCTATTCTATTAAATATTTTTATGTGTCATTTAAATTTATATAATTCACATTTCAATATTATTCATTTATATATTTTATCACATATGTATTTCAATTAAGTGTAATATTTTAAATATATAAAATTTTCCGACATTACATCGTGATGTATATATAGATAGTTATATATATGTAAATATTACCTTAA
>VDFB02000003.1:10082770-10099118 GCA_007258455.2 Sequoia sempervirens
CTAATCATGGCTCGAGAGCAAGGATATTGTTTATCACCCCTCAAGGAGATTCCATTCCCAAGTCTTTCCGCATAGCTTTCCCATGCACAAATAATGTGATGGAATATGAGGCACTGGTTACAGGACTTAGAATGGCAATAAAATGGAAAATCAGAGCATTGCATGTCTATTGGGATTCTATGTTAGTTATCAACCAAGTTAATGATGACTATGACACAAAAGATGAGAAGCTAATTCCCTACAAACGAATGGTTGACAACTTCCAGACATACTTTCACATGGTGACTTTTGAGAAAGTTCCGAGAACGAAAAACAAAGTGGCAGATTGCATGGCTACAATAGGCTCTCTCCTCGACATTCCAAGCAATATGCCTCAGTTGGAATTCTTGATAAAACAACTATTGGTCCCCGCCTATGATGTTCTAGAATCGGAGATGTTCTGCGAGCTTGTTGGTCATGATTCTCCCTGGTACCAAGACATCCATGACTACCTTAAGTCTCAAATCCTCCCCCCTAATCTGTCTAATAACCAAAGGAAGTCTTTTATCCGAAAAGCCACAAGATATGCCATCGTTAGTGACACCCTTTATCGTCGTAGCTTTGACAACACCCTCCTTAGATGTCTCGACACCAACGAAGCACGCACAACCTTACACAAAGTACATGAGGGTATATGTGGGTCTCATTCAAGTGGTCCTACTCTGGCCAAGAATATTACGATACTTGGGTACTATTGGCCAACCATTGAGAAAGATGCACTAGAATATGTCAAGACTTGTTGTCAATGCCAGATTCACAGTGATTTGATTCACACTCTAGAACAAGAACTACGACCGATCACTTCTTCTTGGCCCTTCACGCAATGGGGACTTGACCTCATGGGAAAGATCCATCCTACCTCGTCCATTGGCCACAAATTCATCATAACCACCACTGAGTACTTTACGAAGTGGATCGAAGTCATCCCCCTGATGTACATAACTAGCAAACAAATCTCTAAATTCATTCTTAACTATATCATTTGCCATTATGGCCTTCCGCAATCCATCATCACTGACAATGGACATCCGTTTAAAAACCAAGACGTTTGTAAGTTATGTGAGCAATTTCATATCCAACATCATTTTTCCTCTTCGTATTACCTGCAAGGAAACGATCAAGCCGAGGCATCAAATAAAACCATTATTAAAATCCTTAAAAAGACTATCATTGACGCTGGTCGTGACTGGCATATTCAACTCAACCCTGCTCTATGGGCCTAGTGCACCAACATTCGTAGGCCTACGGGAGCCACTCCATTCACCCTAGTCTTTGGAGTTGAGGCCATTTTTCCCATTGAGGTTGAAATTCCTTCCTTACGAGTCTCCCTAAACGGTCTGACCGATGATGAGGAGTATAGACAATCGCGTCTACACGAGCTGGAGATGTTAGAGGAAAGGCATAATTCCCTAAACCATTTGCAGGCATATCAAAACCGTCTCTGTCATAGTTACAAAAAGAGAGTCATGGTCAGGAAGTTTGACATTGGTGACCTAGTCCTCATGCAGAACCCTAAGAATTAGGCAGACAGAGAAAAACCTAGCAAATTTGAACCAAATTGGCTAGGTCCCTACATCATCATATCCTCCTTTGGTTCTGGAGCTTATCAGCTGGAGACTCCAGATGGAGAACAACTGACAGAGCCTATCAATAGTCTACATCTCTGAAATTTCTATGCATAGCATCAGAAGGTCAAGCTGAAAACCTTAAAAATACAAAAAAAATTGAAAAATGGTAAAAAAATTGTTGCCTTTATGAAAACCTGGCGAACAGGCGTCTTAGCGGCACCAAAAAAAAAATGACAAAAATAGTAAAGAGAAATAATTTTTCCAACAGTGAAAACCTGGCAAACAGGTGCTTTGGATAAGTACCATGGTGAAAACCTGGCAAACAAGCGCCATGTGTAATCAATCATTGCTCTGCCATCTATCGCTACTTTATCTGTCTTGGTCAATGATGAAACACATTTTCCATCACCGCCACAACATCTTCCATGACATCATACCATTCCTTTCATGGTTGTCAAAAGGTTGACATCAAGTCCTGAATACTGTCCATCTGGCACCCCATGCATATCCCTTTCATGTCCTTTAAAATTGGCTAAGTCTTGGACCTGACTAGGGGCAAAATTTTTATCATGTGACTATAGTGGGTATCACGCATGGTCTGGGAAATTGTAAAATGTCTTGAAGAAAGACCAAAAACATTACAAAAAGTCCTGAAAAAAGACAAAAAAATCATAAAAAGTCCTAAAAAAAGACAAAAAAATCATAAAAACTCCTGAAAAAAGACAAAAACATCACAAAATGCCCTGAAGAAAGACCAAAAACATTGTAAAATGTCTTGAAAAAATACCTAAAAATTGAAAAGAATCTTGAAGAAACCCCAACAAAGTCAAAATGTCTAGAAAACACAAAAACAGAGTCATTCCTTGTCAAGTTCGTCAAATCAGTCGGTCTTTGTCATTTGTCTAAACTACGTTGTCTCTGCGCATTTGCTATGTAGGCAAGACTCATTTTCGAGTCCCCGAGACATTAGGTCATTCCTTTTAGGTTTGTCAAAATAAAATCATGATGCAATCTTTTGTCATCAAGACAAAGTCATTGGTCATGTCGAACTACGAGGTCTCTGAGTGTATGACGTAGGCAAGGCCATCTATCGATGAGCCCCCGAGGCCGCACTAGGTCAGTCCATTAGGGTTCATGGCACTACATTGGCACACACGTCACTAAGTCTTAAATTCAAACAAGTCATCTCCAAATAAGCCAATTACTGCAACCAAATTATGATGACCATTTAATAAACATGATGATCACACCAACATGACAATATCGACATGTGGTCAATACAAGTCAAACTAAGTCAAAACAAGTCAAATAATCATAACCTGTCAAACTGTCAACTCTTGGTTATCTTTTAGATGTGTCCTTCTGAAGAATAGCCTCTGTCATTTATGCCTTAGGATGTGTCCTTCCTAGGCATCGTCATTGTCATCTGACATTTTTTTTTAGGGATCCTCTTGACATTTAAGGATCACTCCTCTAGACATTAGTATCTTTCAGATGTGTCCTTCTGAAGAAAAATCTTTGCCATTTGTGCCTTAGGATGTGTCCTTCCTAGGCATCGTTACCGTCCTTGTCACTGGAATTTTGAGGGATCCCTTTTGACATTTAGGGATCAACCCTCTCGACATCAACATTATTCAGGATGTGTCCTTCCTGAATTTGGCAATCTTCGGCATTCGTCATCTTGGCATCGTCAGAACCTTGACACCCTGGCATCTCAACATCATCAAACCTGACATCTTGACATTAAAACACTAGGTATCTAGACACACTTGGCAAACAATTGGCACTTTTCTTTTGGCTTTTCATCATGTTACTAGTTTTTCAGCGAGATCCCAACAACAGGATTTAGAGAAGCAACGACGTATCATGAAATTTGTCTTGACTTTTGACACGCATGTTACTAGTTTCTCAGTGAGGTCCTGATTTTGGGATTTAGAAAAATAGCGACGTATCATGATAATGGCTCTATTTTGTATTTTGACAATCATGTTACTACTTTCTCAAGGATGTCCTGGAAATAGGATTTAGAGAAGCAACGACATTTCATGATTTGTCCTTGTCTTTTTATGCTAATGGTTGATTGTGACAAAAAGACTGGGGAAATTGCGCCCTTAGTACGAGTCATGATCATCCTTTTTTGTGACTGCTTGTCTTACGTGATGGTATGACCTTGCACACCTTGATCTATGTCATATCATGGTATTTGTTGGCCATCACAACAACCTGCCCAGTGATGATTAAGAGCAATAAATATAAAAGTCCTATGGTAAAGTTTTGAAGGATTTGGTTTAGGAACTAACATGCATCTCCTTTTGTCCTGTCATCTTCTCTTGTCCATCTCTCGATGATATCTTTTGACATACAAAAACATAAGTGCATACATAATCACATAGACATTGCATTAGGACCATACATACATCATCCATAGCATTAAATCATATACATTTCACATACATATTGCATTATACATAGTCATGCATTAACATAAGCATAAACATGGCATCCATTCAAATAAATACATTATGCATATCATCATCATCCATAGCACAACATCAACATAACATATAAATAAGCATTGCATTATCATGACATCATATCATAAGTAACCATCATAGGACACACGACAGAACATATAAATAAATGAATACCATTATCTGTCATAAGTGCATATCATACATAAAGTCATCCATCACACATCATAATGCATAAATCAAATAAAATCGCATAACACACATGTAGGCCGCATCAAAACTGCATCATGTATATAACATCATCTCAAAAATCAATGTCACAGAATAAAGTCAAGAGATATCCCAAAAATAGAGCTCGCAGGCTCAATAATCAATACATAATGTGTCATAATACAAAGTCTGAAACATGAAGCCAAACACAGTAAACATGCCCCTATGAACTGCTCTCCTCATCCCCTTGTAGCGAAGAATGTGGTGACTGAGGACTTGTGCCTGACACTGAGGTAACAGGTGGACCTATAGCAACCTTTGTTTGTGAAACCAATGGAACTGACACTAATGGCATCATCTCCATAGTAACATGCATATGTGATGACACTACAACCTGACTCTGTGAAGTCGAAGGATCTGTCATTGGAGGCAGACCAGGTACTGATCTATGGTCTGAACCTGATGATCCATGTGAGTGCCTTGATCTGTGACTAGAGGAGTGTCTATGATGAGACCTATGACTCAAAATATGCCCTGAAGAGATCGATCCCCCTAGACTGCTCCGACTGCCACTGTCTGACCTGCTGCCACTAACTGTCTGTGTCCTGGTAAGAGCGGGATCTCTCATCTCGGTTGGCACAACCTGCTCATGCAACTGCCTATATCACCCAAGCCGTACGCTAATCCTATCAAACTCCCGAGCTAGATCTGTCGATGGTCCTGTACACAGTTGTGCAAACTCTGTACACCAATGCGCTGCCTCCTGCTGGTGGAGGACTACCTGATCTTGCTCTACCCGAGTCACCTCTAGCTCTGACTGTAGTGCCCTGACCTGTGTGACACTCTCATCCAGTCTCCCCTATAGGTCTGCCACCCTCCGGTCTATTGTGGCATCATGGGGCAATGACGAGGTATATGGTACATCCTCCTCTCCCTCCACCATCCTCATCTCAGGAGTCTCTCGGCCTCATCCATAGCATCATCATCTCTGCCATCATCATCCTCCTCCTCTACAACCTCCTTGCCACCGACTCCCTCATCCCGAGGCACATCCACATCCACATCCACCTCAAGCTCCTACTCCTGTCTGGCCTCCTCCTCAGCCACATGCTCCTCTTGTCTCTCCTCCTCCTGCTCCTGCCTTGGCTCCTCCACCTCCTCTCGCTCCCTCCTCGGCCGCCTCTGGGATAACATCCAATGCCACTTTGGCTACACGTTGTCATACCCTCCTGCCCTACCTCTAGCCATCTCTCCTCCATCTTCGACCATCCCCTCTGTCGTCCCCATCATCTCCATCATCTCCACCCTGACCTTCGTCCTTGCCCCCATCTCGCCCTCCACCCCGGCCTCCATCCCTCCCCTTGCCTCCATCCTTGCCTTTGTCTCTGCCACCATCCCTCCCCCTACCTATGCCTTTGTCACCATCTTTGGCCCCTCTCCTGGCTCGCAACACATGAGGTATAACTGACCTCCTATCAACAGGCGTTGGCCGATCTGGATCTGTCAATGGCACTGGTCGATGCGCTTGCCACCACAAGTCATAGTCAACGGTAGTCCCTAGATCTGCAACTCCACCTCTCCATCCCCACTGCTGGGCTACTAGCCCATTAATCTACTACTCAAAAAAATGGTATAGAAATTGGTGGCCCCCAAGTTGACTCGGTTGTGCCTACCAGTACACCCTACTGCTCCCCAAATTGTTGCAGTACACACTATGGCAGATACATCTCTATAATGAGTTGATTTTGTACTGTCCTACCAATTAGGTAATGGTACTGTATGCAAAGGCTGAGATGGTCATCCTCATCATCCCACTGCTAGCAGTCTCTGTAGGGCCTCCAGATGAATGTAACCATGGTTTCAATCTGATGGCGCCACCAACCTGTCTCTCCCATCCTCATCTATTGTAGGGAACCGACATAGTAATAGGCATAGGGCATCCCCTCGGCTAGCTACGGTCTCTGAATAGGAGGTCGAAATATCACCACATGCTCCTAGGTCCATATCATCAGCAGTGTTGTGCCACACCCAATGCTCTGTGCCCTCTTGTAGGCCACCTCGTGAAGCTGATGGTAGAGTATGCCCAACAAATAGGGCCCCCAGGCATAAACTGTCATGTCTCACCTCATGCCCATTATCATGTCTCCCCAACCAATGGGAAACCCATGTCCGCAACGGTCAGGAATCAGTATCCCATCGATCAATGTCACCAAAAATGCATCAAATCAGGCATAATGCTCCGCCATAAACTCCCAGCGGATATCATATCCCTTGATGCCAAGTCCTGCACCCTCATCCCGATAGTAAGTTGTAAATGTCTGATAGCCATGTCGAGGGTCGTAAACGATCCGCTCTCCTCAGATTGGTAGACATAGAATACGGTACACGTCCTTAAGCGTGACTGTCGCCTCTCCCATCGGCAAGTGAAATGAGCATGTCTCCGAATGCCATCGCTCACACAATGCAGTCAACAATCCCCTATTTTCCTAAATAACATGCATATAGGCAATATAATACAAACCTAGCTGCATCAACCGTCGTCGCTCTCACTGACTCAGCTGATCATTGAACCTGAAGGTCGATGGCCTGCTCTCCCGAGTATAAATGGGTGCAAGTTGTCTCTACACAAGGCCAAATAACGTGTTAGCACTTTATGGACAATCGTCATTATCGTCAAAAGCATGTAAAATTAAAAACCCATCAAAATCGGCCCTAGTCAAAGTCAAAGTCAAATGTGTCGCGTTGATTGCAAATACATCTCGGAGAAGCATTTGCGTCGCAAATCCTCAATTGCATCTTTCTGTCCCGCACTTGCGTCGCATTAGGCCACTTGCATCTCAATTTCTGGCACATGTGTAACTTCATTCAAATGCGTCTCTCTAACACACGAATGCATTGTGAAATGTCATATGTGGCATTATATCTTTTGAATGCAGCATGATATGACGAATGCATTGCAATTTTCAGGGGATGCGTCACACATCCTTGGTCTGCTGTAATTATCCTTTGCACTTGCATCGCGACGCATCAAATGCAACGAATGCGAAGACAAATGCGGCTTACGCACACGCATATGCGTCGTTGTGCATCTATTGTTCACCCTAAAACCCTAATTTTTGCACGAAATTTGAGAAAATGACAAAGTGGGTTATGGGTACATACCGCTGGCTCTGAGCCCTCTGGCCACTTGAAAGTCCGCATGATCTCCCCACGATGCTATATGACTGGAATCACCATCCTCGCCTAAGTCCTCCTTGCTCTTAGCTCTCGAAATTGCTAAGGTAAATAGTGAAAAAGAATTGAATTTTACCCCTTTGTCAACCTATTTATAAAGTCAAAATGACATTTGTGAAATAGGTTATTACTGGAGCCCCTTTTGACCAACTTTGACCACCCCTTTGGCCGCTTTAAACATGTCAGAATTTGAAACCGTCTGCGCTATTGTTTTTCTGGTCATTAAATTGACTTATCAAGACACTTTCCAAATTTTTCTATCGCCGGCCCAAAATTTGAAAAATTTCTCGAGGGAGCATTGATACTCTGTACCTTCGCTGGGGCATGACTTTGAATTATTTTCTTTGTCACAATGCGACATGCTACATTATGACAAAGAGGGGCAAAATGTAGACACATAAAAATGACCTAGGCTTGCAAGCTCTATTTTTACCACTTTCGTCCTAGCATAATTATGACATTTAATTATGTCCTTGGTCCACATTCGACTATTAATTATTTAATTAATTCATATCTCTTTTATTCTTCATGATTATTAAATAAATAAATTATATTTATTTATTCAATACGTCACTAAGGGTCTATTGTCTTCTTACAATTAAATTAATTTATTAATTTATTTAGTTACCTTTGTTCATTTATTCTTCTTGATTATTAAATAAATGAATTTCATTTATTTATTTAATATGTCGATAATTCTCATATTTAAATGAATTTATTAATTTATTTAATTATTAATCATATCCTATAAATTAAATAATTATCTTTAATTATTTAATTGCCAAATTTAACATTTCCCTCATTTTAAATAAATGAAATTATTTAAAATGATCTCACATTCTTGACTGTCAGTTCATTTTAGTAAATAATCTGAAAATCGATTAATTATTATCACACAAAATCCATATTTTGAATTAATTTAATTCAAAATGGTAACCTTCTTCCAAAAATCAAGCAATTGAGCAAATTCTTGATTTTCCAAATCTGCTTTTTAGTTCAACTCTTATCTTATTGATTTTTCGAATCTCACAAATCAAGTAGTCTTTATCTTCTTGATTTTCGAAAATCTTTATCTTTTAGACTAATTATCTCATTTATTCTCGACCGTCGATTCAATCTTCTCATATGACATCTTGACCACTCATTTAACAATCTTTCCCTAACCCTGATTAGGGATTGTCACATGAAATCTCATCCATAGATTTTAGGCTTTGTCAGCTTTCAATCTCGTTCGTCCATCCAAAATTGTATTTTCTATAAAATGACAATTTTGCTCACATTTTCGACTACTCACGCTCATACTCACATGTTGTAGCATTTAAGATATTTTTATACTTGATTTCATTAAGTCTTAGGCATTTCTTGACATAGTCATTTCATTATTTATCATAGGCATAGTCATCAAATCCTTCAAAGCTTGTTTAGGACATTGGCATAGTCAAAGATTGCTCACACACTCGACCTGAGGGCAACAATCAACAAGTTAGAAGGTGCTATGAAGGTGAATCATGGAAGCTTCAATGAGTGATAGGTATAATCGTTCTTGTTTTAGTTTTCGTTGTACTTGATAGCTTCTTTGGGTTTGTATGTTTTATTATTTGATAATCTAACCTTAGGAAAGTAACCCATTGATACAATAATAACTCAAGAATTTTATTTTCTTATACGAATCATTTGGTTCAAAAACAATTGGGAATGAGAAATTAAACAAGAATGAGAAAATAAATTACATCACCAATCTAGAAAAATGGTGTTTGAAGATGGAGATGGCGAGTTGGGTTGATTCCTCTGTCCAAAACAACTTCTTCCAAAATACCCAAGGCTGTAATATTTTTAACTTTTTACGAGAGCATAATTCAGAGTAAAAAAATTTGTTGAAATCCCGAATCGTCTTTTCCCACAAAATTCCCCATCTTAATTAAACAAATTCTCTATAGTTTTCATAACCAAACCAAGACAGATGGAAAATTACTAATTCATTTTTCTTTTTCGCAGTGTGCATGCACATACACCCGTCATTTTCTCTTTTCTTCACTTTCCACTTGTTGGTAAATCCTTTCACCTTTAATTATTATTTTATTGTTTAAACATTAAATTGCACTATCTAATTTAATAACTCATAATTATTAACCACAAATACTTTTATAACCGTAATTCACTTAATTACTTTTTGAGATTTAAAGTTATCTCAAGATTTTTATTTAAAATATCCAATTTAATATATTTAATTCAATACTTCATTATCTATTATTTTTAAATTTAAAAATAAACATTATTAATAAATATATTAATATTCTATTACATTTTATTTAATTATTCATCGTTTAATAAAATAATAATATTGAATTATAACATAACTAATTAGTTCAATAATTAACTAACAACATTCTTTTTAATAATCCAATTTAATAATTAATAATCAATATCCACATAATATTTTTTTCACAAGCATAATATATATTTAATTATTATTTTAAATTCTAATTTTATTTAGATTACCTTGTAATCAATTTTAATCTAATTAAACAAGATCATTTAAAAATAAGCAACTTACTCACACGTCACGAAGGGCCAAAAGCGGAGGGGCACTACATATTGTCCTAAGCAAACTTAATAAAACTGTAGGAAAACCCTATGACTAAAGGAAAATAAGTTAACCCACTACAAAAATAAAACCTACACTAACATTTATAACATTCTTTTGATATGTTTTCCTCCAACATTTGACCTTATTTCACCATACACCCATCCATTTCAAACTATAATGGTTATTCTATGATTATATTATTTCTAAGAATTATTGATAGGATTTATTAAATTTTGATGGGAATTAATAAGAAGTTAAAGAATATTTTCTATGTGTTTCTACAAATAATCATTTGGTTGAAGCATTATTTTTTCCAATTACTACAACAAAGGCATAAGGTATGATCCAACATCTAAATTAAGGCGATTTAGTTTGAGCTTTGTGTAGAACTATAAATGTAATGTGTAGCTTATTGCAAGTAGTGAGGTCATTTTATGACATGCTACATTAGAATAAATAATTGTAATCTAGAGAGAATACTTGCTTTATGTTTGGAGGGTTCATACTATGGTATGGTTGTATGGATACTATAACCATACCAAATATTCTCTAAAGTTGAAAATCAGTAATGTAATATTATCAAATAAAAAGTAAAGATTTCTTTATTTTGGTTGTATATATATTATAGCTTTATGAAATATTATTTAGACTTGAAAAATATTTGGTTGATTGATTATTAAAAATAATAATTTACATGTTTACCAAGATTCTTTAGATTTTTATAATCACAAGATATACTATGGGGATATGGGTATTATCCATAAGAGGTATTGTTGGGATATGATCATTATCTCTAAGAGATATTATTGGGATAATATTTTTGTAAATTTCATTCACTTAAACATTTTTTTAGAAAAAACTCTATCTATATAATCTCTTTTATTTTACTTGTACAAAGGAGAAGGGTTACACATCAATTTAATAAAATTATATTTTAATAAGTACACGCTACTTTTTATTGTTGCATAAGATTGGCCATCAAAGAGGTCACAAACCTCAATCTTCTTGAGAAGAATATTCCTAGTAATATTAGTGGTTGATGGCTTCCCTTGATGATAGGTAAATTTATAGTTTGTAAGTGCACATTTTTTTCTTTTTAATTTCTATATATTTGGTTTTCTAATTTATATTTTAATGTGTAAATGGTTGTGTTGTAAATATTAATTAATATTTGTATTGGATGTGGCATGTTAGATATCTCAAGATTTATTTAGGTTCATTTCAAACACTTTTATTTCTACAAGTTTAGTGTGATCTCATTTTAGTAAGTGTGGTTTGATTTTTCTCCCTAAATTGGTTTTTATTTGTAGACATCTAAATTTATCCTAGTACAACCTTGCCCAAAATCAACTAAATGATTAAATTATTTACTTGATCCACTTCACCTAATGTACCCCACCTAATTAATTTAATTATTCATTTTCCTCTCACACATAATTAAATAAGTATTATTTGATTATATCCTAGTTTCCACCTCACATGACTAAAGTAATTAAATGATTTTATTTATTAATTGAAGCTATATTCTCTCCACCAAAGTCCAATAATAAAGGATCCCCTAAATGCACTTGTTCCCTACATTTCTATGGTTTTAGCAAGTTAATATTTTTAGTAAATGCAACCCTATCCCTTCATTTTCAAACAAACTCCATCATGACCCTTCATCCTCTCCTCAACCCAAGGAAAGTATTCTCATTCATTCTCCACCATTGATCTTCTCATCACATCTCCACCATCCATTTTCCCTACCAAAAATTTATAAGTACACACTAGCCTATAATTTCATCCATCCACTTTGATTTTAAGTATATGCTATCAAAATTGGTAACTTTTATGCAAAAGAGAATCCACATCTCAATCATCATTAGAGAAAATTATACTTGCAATAGATTTTCATGGTAACTTGTGTTTTATTTGCTTTGTTTCAATTTCATTTCCATACTTTATCAGATTTTTCTTTTAGTTTAGAGTAGGTTTTTCATTTGTTTCCTACTTTCAATTATAAATTAGTTGACATATTACTAATAAATTACAAGGTCACATAGAATTGTCGTAGACCTTATAAGTCTTAGATGGCCTTATTTCTTAGTGTTCTAGCAATTCAATAGCAATATAAACATATTTGGATCACTATTTTACATTTTCATATCTTTGAACACATTGAAATGTCATTGTGTTATACATTTTTAGCTTTCTAAGGTTTATGAATCACAATTGTAGAGCATTTCTAGCCTCCTATAGCTCCCTTATAATTTTCCATGCACATATAAGCATTATTTAAAATATGTAAACTCACCAAACATTAAGGTTTTCATTTCTTTATAAGATGGAAATTGATTATATATCTACACACACACATGGAACTCTGGGGAATTATATCAGAGTCTTAGTTGTTGTGCATATTGTGCTTTAAGTATTAGAGAAAAGGTATTCGATTTAGGATAAAGGTGTGTTGGAAATCTAGGGGGGGTATCCGGGAATGATGATAATTTCTTGAGAACAATTCGTAGTCCATGTAAAAGAACCAAACACCACATTTGGGTGATCACTCTATCTGCTGTTATTAATTGTATTACTCCTGGATTTCTTTAGTTGCCAAACCTCAATTAAGGTTTTAGAATAGACCTCTTAAATTTATTTTCAGCATAAATAAAAATAAAGAGTGAACGTACTCTTCCATCTTTGGCTTATCCATCAGGAAAATTCAAATAATAATATTAACTTCATGTAAGCTGATTCGGGAGAAAGAAAACAAAGATTCAAGTTAAGTGAATTTTATTGAATCAATGTAAGATTACATCCTTTACTCAGTGCTACTTTCACATCATTTATAAGGTCACTAAGTGATTCCTAAACGTCCCTGAAATGGTTCTAGTATGTTATTTTCAGAGACAATTCAAGTCTTAATTAACATTAATTAGATATGGGTACAAAATTTTAAACATAGTGCGCTGCCATCATGATATATATTTACTATTCGTCAAATACCTTAGAGCTGGAGTTCAATGACTATTCTCTTAATCTTTTTGAAAAAAATTATTTGCAAAATTAACAAAATCGTTGCGAATTTGTTAGGTTGTTTAGTGTGTAAAATGTTGGACATTAAGACCTTATGTCATGCCCAATTTTTGTAATCTACACTAACACTACTTTTTTTTGAACGGTTATGGACATCCTTCCAAGCATAACAGGAAGGGGAATTCTTTTCAGGTCTCCCCAAAGAAAATGGAAGCCATGCAAAAATTTGGAGTATAGGCAAGGCACGTGGACACTTAATTGAAGCCATTTTAACAAGTTTGGTTTGGGGAGGTATTTAACATTACAAACATAATTTCATTGACATTATATACTTATTTGGTGCTTCCTTCAACTGAATGTGATAAATCTGATTTTTTTTTTTAAGAAACGACCCCAATTTCAAGTTGTGAGGGATGTATGTATTTATGTACATTTCACTCTACCAAGAGTAATAACCAAGTGTAATTTTAGTATAATGTTCATTCATTATTTATTTATTTATTTATTTGACTATTTTAGTATAATGTTCATGCTTTCTTTCTCCCTTGAATTTTAATATTTCTTCATAAATATAATTTCATGTTTAGAATAATTATTTATAAAATATATCTATCGTGGTTGTATTTCAATATTATTCACTTATATTTATATCAAATTCTTAATAAATCACTATTGGTATATAAAATTATAGTTTATATCTAGTTTAAAATAAGTTAATATTTGATGTCTTTAAATTTGAAACATCCATATTTTATCATCTGCTTAAATTGACTCTCATTTCATTTTACTGCCAATCATTATTTATATTATGGATTCTTGCATCTCCAATTATGTATGTTATGTGAAGTACAATCTTGACTCGTGCAACAATGTCAAAGAAGAGCACTTGATTGGCATAAGGACCTTCAATTAAATTTACTTAAAAGAGGTTGAGGACTTTTCTTGATTGATAGGGAGAGAAATTATAGGCTTTCACTCAACTTATAAGAAGATGAAATCAAAGATTTCTCTCAATTGATAGGGATAGATTCTTTAGGTGCTCAATCAAAGTTAGGAGAACGAGGCAATGGATCTCATTCTAACTTTATGTGTTTCAATGTGTAAATTCCCACATTTATAATACCAAAACTTCCTTTCTTTCTTTTTTCATTTTGAAAAATTCATGTTTCTACACATCTAGCCTAGGAGATAAAACATTTTGTTAATTTGTGGTTGATGCACATGTGAATTCTCAATTGATATATATATATATATACACACACATTTACATATGTATATGTGTGTGTGTGTATAAAGGTCTCACATGAGTAAATGAGAGATTGAGATAGAGATAGAAGATATAGATAGAGATATAAAGGGGGGAGAGGGATAGAGGAGTTATAGAGAGAGGGAAATAGATAGAGAGGGATAGATTAGGAGTTTATCATATACATTGTAGAATCTTGATAAATAACATTATAGTTAAAATGATATTACACGTGACATTTGACATAGAAATTAAAAAAAAAAACTTATTGCTTTCATTATTAATGTGCATATATTATATAAAAATTTATACCATTTATGATTTCTCTAAAAGAGGAAATTTATGAGCCTCATGATGCAAGCTAGATACCCAAACATAATTTTCCGAATCATGCCTCTTCTCTTGTTCACACCCATCTACATGTTCTTGTACCTTTGGCTCTTATTTTTTCCCAATGGTCACTTTGCAGTCTTCAAGCATTGTCAGAGCAGCACTGAAATCAACCAAAGGAACATCCATAGAATCCATACCCTCATACGGTTGATCAAAGTCAAGTTCTAAACCAACCTACTCTATGACAAGATGACTCGTTTGCCCCTTAGTGGATGCCTCATGTGCCAAATCTGTTAGGGTTAGAGATGGCAAATATCTAACAATTAAATGCAGATTTAAATAATAAATAGAGAAACTAAAACATACACAGAATAAATCATAACACAGAGAATTTAACGTGGTTCACCCAATCTGGGCTACATCCACCAAACCGCAGCCATCCAATACTTTTATTATCCAGTGCAAAACCTATTACAATCTTGCGAATAATCGCGTTTTTCTCATACTGTAACCCCCATCCCAACCCCTTTTAACAAGCTTTTAGAAGCTTCCAGAATTAGGGTTTTACAATGTCAGTTTTCTTTCTTTTTCGAGATTTTTCCTTTTTCGCTTGACGATGCGAAAAAAAAGCAAAATTTTTTTTTCTCAGGGGGGGGCCCGTCGCCCCGACCCCGCGACGAGGCCGGTGTACAAGATACCATGGGCTATACAAGATAGCATGATCACGCCACATACCAAATACCTCCATTTCTGAGACTGACAAGCCCACACCATCACAACCTCCCACTTGAGACCGACCGACAACATCGCTGTAATCTTTACAGCCTCCCATCGGAAATAAGGACCTTGGACCTCGCCGCTTTGTTATACTTGAATTCAACCTTTGAAGGCCAAATTCAAAGTCAAGAGGAGCGTTCTCCCTTGGCACCGCCAGAACATATCCATCGGATTAACATTCGAGGAATTTGGCCAGCTTGACTTGTCCATCTTCCAACACTGACCGAATAAAATGATATCTCAATTGTATGTGTTTTGTTTTAGAATGCAAGGCAGAATTATTTGCAAGATGTATAGCACTCTGATTGTCAGTAAATAAGTAATTTCCATCTTGTTGTTTTCCCAACTCATCCATGAAAATTTGTAGCCATATCATCTCCTTTGATGCCTCTATTGCAGCAACATACTTTGCCTCTGTGGTGGATAAAGCAACCAACTTTTACAATCAAGAAATCCAACTCGCATTTACATCCACACCAATTGTAAAGACCTGTAGCTTTTGTGGTACGCCGTCACAGTATCTATATCCCCTGCTAAATCTAAGTCAACATGGCCTTTTAAATCAGTATTAGAGCCCCCAAAACATAAACAATTATTAGATGTACCTCTCAAATACCTGAGAATCCATTTTACTACATTCCAATGCTCAATTTTGGGATGACTCAAATACCTACTAACTCCTACGGCGTAATGCAATATCGGGTCTAGATTACTGCATCTCATGGTACATTAAATTGCCTATAGTTGAAGCATATGGTACCTTGGACATTTTTTCTTCCTCCTTGTGTCTTTGGACACATATCCTTAGTCATTTTTACATGATTGCTCAAAAGTGTGTTGACAACTTTTGCATTCTGCATATGAA